>CM077160.1:121390730-121612016 GCA_039583875.1 Platanthera guangdongensis | reverse complement strand
GATCCATGAAGATGTCCTTGTCAATCTCTCCGTAAAGAAAGGCATTCTTCACATCGAGTTGCCACAACCTCCATCCCTTGCTAGCATCCAAGGCGATCACCACTCTTACAGAAGTCATCTTCGCAACTGGACTGAATGTCTCCTCATAGTCTTCTCCATACTGCTGTGAGAATCCTCTAGCGACCAGGCGAGCTTTGAACCGATCAATGCTCCCATCAGCCTTCTTCTTCAACTTGTACACCCACTTGCAAGTAACCGGAGTAATGCCATCAACCTTGGGCACAAGGTCCCAGGTTTCATTCTTCTTCAGAGCATCGATCTCTTCCTTCATGGCATCTTCCCACTCCTTCACTCCAGTGACCTCGTTGAAGTTTGCAGGCTCTCGCTCATCCAGAGGACCTACAAAGAAGCAGGAGACAAAGATCACTGCATTCCCATCACAGTACTGAGCCGGTGGCTTAACCACCCTCTTCGATCTCCGAAGACAGAGCTCCTTGCTCATGGCTTTCATTGCTTCTTCGGGCTCCACTCCTACCTGGGGCAAGCATTGAGCAGTGCTCCCCCTGCTTCCTGAGCTAGAAGGCTCAGTCTCGGTGTTCGAAGCAACAGGAGCTGCTGGTGAAACAGCAAACTCCTCTTCCAAGCCTTCAGCAGCCACCACCGGTGCTTCATCAACCTTGCTACTTCTGGTTGGCTCAACCGAGCCACCTCCATATGACGTCAGCTCGTCAAAGACAACGTCTCTTGACACCACGAACTTCTTCGTCACAGGGTCCATGCATTTCCATCCCTTCTTCCGCTCATCGCAGCCAACAAAGACAAGTTTCCTTGCCTTCGCATCCAGCTTTGTCTGTGAAGCATCCGGGACATGCACGTAGCAAGTTGAACCGAACACCCTAAGGTGTCCCACACTCGGCTTCTCCTTCAGCAACAGCTCAATAGGAGTCTTCATGTTGATAGGGCTGAGTGGCATCCGGTTGATAACATAAGCAGCACAAGACATTCCCTCCGCCCAAAAGGACCTTGGGATATCTTTCGCATGAAGCCAGCATTTGCAGGTCTCCGTCAGATGACGGATCTTCCGCTCCGCTACCCTATTTTGTTGTGGAGTGTGAGCACAAGTAAGCTCCCGTTGGATCCTGTTCTTCCTGCAGAAGTTAGAAAACTCGGAGGAAACAAATTCACCCCCGTTATCAGTTCTAAGCTTCTTAATCCGCAAGCCAAGCCGGCCTTCTACCAACTCCTTGAACTCCACGAACAAACGGAAGGCTTCTGACTTCTCCTTTAAGAAGTACACCCAAGTATACCTTGAGTAGTCATCAACTAAGACAAGCATGCATCTGCTTCCACCAAGGCTGGCAGTAACCGTCGGTCCCATCAGGTCGTCATGAATACACTCCAATGGCTTCTTGCTCCTTGTTTGTGATTTATCAAACGGAAGGCGATGTGCCTTACCGTATTGACAGCTCGCACAAACATGTCCATCACCAAAGGAGGACAACTTCGGCAACCCCCTCACCAATCTTCTACTAGCCATCGCCTTCAGCTTGTCCATGCCAACATATCCCAGCCTCTCATGCCAGATAGTAGCACTATCATTGGCTCTCATTCTATCAACATAAGCATTGGTGGAAAGAACAGACAAGTTCTTCACCCTCCTCCCAACATGAGCAACATCAGCCTTAACCGCTAATACGTTGCGAAGGAACCTCACGTCTGTTGGCCCAAACAGAACGTGATACCCAGCGTCCACCGCATTGGTCACCGATAAGAGGTTCTTCTTCATGCCCGACATGTGATACACACTCCTTAACGTGAGTGGCCCCTGAACACTACCCAAAGACACGACCCCCTCTTTCTCTACTGCATAAACAGTATTATCAGCAGTGATAATAGCTTCATTACCTGAGTAAGCCTGCATGGAGGTGAACTTCGATTTGTCTCCGGTGAGGTGATGACCACACCCGGAGTCCACGATCCACTCGCTGTTGAAGTCCTCAGCAGACAAGGCCCGGACACAAGTGCCCGTCATAAAAGCTCCGCCCCATCCTGCTTCTTCACTTCTCGAGCAAGCTTCCTCCTTTCCCGCAGCATGCCCAGGCTGCAGTTTGACCTTGCAGTCCCGCTTGAAGTGCCCTCGCTGATGACACCGGTAGCACTTCAGATTCTTCTTCCAGTCCTTAGGAGCATTGCTCCTCTCCGGCGGATATGAAGTTGAAGTCTCCTTCTCAACAGCGGCCTGCACCTTCTTCTTCTTCTTGCCTTCCCATCCTTTTTTCTTGCCTGAGAAGAGAGCTTCGCTGCCTTCCTGATTCAGGTTCACTCCAGCCATCTGCCTTGCTAAGCTTTCCTGCGAGGCAAGCAGATTCTCCAGCTCCAGCAACGACGGCTGAGTAGCCCACCCTTGAACAGATGTAACAAAGGCCACATACTCCTTCCGCAAGCCGCGGATGATGTGCCTTTTCATCTTTGCCTCAGAGATAGGCTCATCAGGATCCAGTGCCGACAGCTTAGCGCACAAGCTCTTCATCTTTAAGAAGTACTTGGAGATGGAAAGGTCTCCCTGAGTTGCCCTGGCCAACTCATTCTCCAGGAACTGAAGTCGCGCCACATTCTTCCTATTGAACAACTCGTCAATGGTTGTCCAAATATCAGCAGCCGACTCACACCCAACGATGTGATCAAACAGTTCCGGAGACACAGCTCTCTTCAGAATGAACTCCGCCTTAGCATTTGTTCTTCTCCAGAGCCTAATTTGCTCAGCAGTACCGAACGCAGCAGTAACTTCCTGTCTGTCGTCACCACTGACGACTTCCCACAGCTCCTCGCCAAGAAGATAACTCTTCATGCACGACTTCCACTTCTTGAAGTTAGTCGGCGTTAAGAGTTCAATGCCCAGACCTCTTGCAAAGCTCCCTTCCATTGCAACACCTGTTGGCAACCTTTTAGAAGCTCCGAGTAACAACACAGGTTGATCACCACTCACTCACTGAGTAACAACACTGGCTGACTTCCGCTCACGCAACTGAACCTCCCTCTGATACCATGTTAAATTTTCTCAACGTGGCCAGCAAGATAGCCCAAACGCCAAATTAATATCTTCGGAACTACCCAGTTCTCACGTTGAACCAGCGGAAAACCGAGGAACAAAGCTTAATCCCAACAAACAATGGAAGCACAAGCAGGTCTTTTATACATTCACTTCTTTACAACACAAGACATACATAGCGAGACATGATTTCGCTAGTATAACAGCTGTAAACAGAAAGCACCAAAGAAAACAAGCCAGGCGGACAGCACCGGAGTCCGCCGAGACCACGAGGTCGCCGAGTCCGCTGAGCTCGCCCGCACTTAGCTGCAGTCCGCCGAATAGCCACGGAGTCCGTCGAAGCCGCGAGGCCGCGCGGACACACCGTTATTCGTCTCCTGCTGAACCTGAACTGAGGAACACCCCTACCCGCCTGAAGCCGGCGGACAGGTTATTGAAGCTGGCAAAGATGAAACAGAACTGACAAGCCGCAGAGCGACCTCCTGCTGAGTCCGCAGAGATCGGACACTTCCAAGTAATTGACCGAAGTCACAGTCAAACTCCTGGCTCCTTGAAGCTACCCGCGCGACCTGCACACAGCAAACGTCAGCACCGAAACAATCTGCGCGGACTGACAAACTGAGACCGCAGCACTTCGCTCAACCCAACTTACTGTTCACTCAAGTTACTTAGGTTCCTGTAGACCTGCCAGGGTGGTCCTATTTATAGGCGAGGTGAGGAGTGTGGTCACCGCCCGAGAGATAGAGACACCGCACCAGCCCGCGCGATAGCAAAACACCGTCCGTCGAGTCCACAATGACTTAGCCGGATATCAAGGAAAACCGCCAGGAGCAAGGCAAACATTGGTGAACCCTCTCCAGTCCGCCCAAGCTATGCGGACAAGGCACCAGCCCGCAAAGCTCCAACCACTGCAGGACAGCAATCCTCCTTCAATGGCTGTCCGCACCAACCCGAGGCAGTCCGCAAGACTCAAACCTCAATCCATCACAAGTCCACGACCAAAGGCAGATAGCAACAGTCCGCCCGGTAACAGTGGACTTGGTGGATGCGGCGGACACCATGAACTTGGCACAGATTGTGACCAAGTCCAAAAGCCATCAAAGGCCAGTGCGAGCATGGCGGACGCAAACCCCCGTCCGCCAAACACCAAAGCACAGACCGCCAGCAATCCGCAAATTCCTCGCACTCCTGTCCAACGCAGCAGCCTCCTCCCGGACTCCAAACACCAGTCTGCCAATCGATCTCCACAACAAAGCACCTGCTGTGCCACCAGAGCTCAACAAGGCCTTAGCCAAGCTCTAAGCTTAGTCCGCAACAGCCCAAACCGCGGACACGCCAGTCCGCAAGCTTCCCGCGAACATGAGCCAAACCGCCTATCAGCACAAGCTTGCACCCGCGGCCACTGAGCAATGCACCAGTCCGCAAGCCTCCATCCGCTCAGGCCGCTCCTTGGCAAAGCCAAACAGCAAAAACCCTATTCGCAGAAACCAAGCCGCATAGTCCGCGGACTCCAAGCAAACAACCCACTCAGAAGACAGTCGGCTTTACACTAGACCTTCCACCAGGCCGCACATCACAGTCCGCCCAGTCCGCCTAGTCCGCCAAAGCTGTCCGCCCCAGGCCGCCCGGCCTATCCCGTCAACCACTTCCACTTCACAAAATTCAACAACAGCAGCTTCCTGCAGCAACATATTCTGACTCAGCTGTGGAGATTGCCACACTAGTTTGCTTCTTACTGCTCTAAGACACTAGTCTTCCACCTAAAAATTGACAGGTGCCTGTAGTACTTTTTCTATCTTCCTTGCAACCTGTAAAATCTGCATCTGAATAGCCAGTCAGTAGAAAATCTCCATTCCTAGGGTACCAAAGGCCTAGATGAGCTGTGCCCTTAGGATATCTCAAAATTCTTTTGACTGCAGTCAGATGAGATTCTTTAGGGCATGCTTGGTACCTAGCACAGACACATGTAGCATACATGATATCTGGTCTACTAGCAGTCAGATATAGTAGGGAGCCAACTATCCCTCTATACAAAGTTTCATCTACAGGTTTCCCTACATCATCTTTGCTAAGAGACACACTTGACCCCATAGGAGTTCTCATGGTAGTGGATGATTCCATACCATGCTTCTTTATTAACTCCAGGGTGAACTTAGACTGAGTTATGGACAAGCCATCTTCAGTCTGTCTTACTTGGAGACCCAAGAAAAACTTAAGTTCCCCCATACTGCTCATTTCAAATTTTCCTTGCATAAGTTTTGCAAACGTTTTGCAAAGATTACTTTCAGTAGACCCCAATATTATGTTATCAACATATATTTGGACTAGGATTATCTTTCCTTTAGATTCCCTAAGGAATAGTGACTTGTCTATTTTCCCCCTTGAGAATTTGTTCTCGATGAGGAAACTAGACAGGGTTTCATACCAAGCCCTTGGGGCTTGTTTCAACCCATACAATGCTTTCCTAAGTCTATAAACATAATCAGGTTTGAGAGGATCAACAAAACCTGAGGGCTGCTCTACATAGACTTCTTCCTTTAGATTTCCATTTAGGAAAGCTGACTTTACATCCATTTGGAATACCTTGAAACCTTGATATGTTGCATAAGCAAGGAACATCCTGATTGCTTCCAGTCTTGCTGCTGGAGCAAAGGTTTGATCAAAGTCAATACCTTCTTCCTGCCTATACCCTTTTGCAATAAGTCTTGCTTTATTCTTTACAATAATCTCATTCTCATCCAATTTGTTCCTAAAGATCCACTTTGTTCCAATGATATTGTGGTCTTTTGGTTTAGGAACAAGCTTCCAGACCTTGCATCTTCTGAACTGATTCAGCTCCTCTTGCATGGCATCAATCCAATGTGGGTCTAGAACTGCTTCTTCAAATTTCTTTGGTTCCACTTGTGATAGGAAACTGGAGCAGAGAACTGTACTCAGATTCCTGTTTCTTGTTTGCACTCCTTGTCTTGGATCACCAATTATCTGATTTGTTGGATGATCCTTTAAGTGTCTATTAGCTGGAGATAGTCTATCTTCAGGTTGTACACCTCCATCCTCTTCATTAAGCTGCAACTCTTGGTGTTCTTCAGCATCTAGAGAGTCTTGTACTCCCCCTGGACAGTAGCCACCATTTTCCACTTGCTGATTTGTAGTAGAATCTTCTGTAATGGTAAGCTTGTCCATTCTCTCATTTATACATGTAGAACTGCAAACACTACTTGGCAACTCACAGTTATCTAGTTTTGTTTCATCAAAGACTACATGTACAGACTCTTCTACAACTTGAGTAACCAAGTTGTAGACCTTATAAGCCTTACTATTATTGTTGTACCCAACAAAGATCCCCTCTTGGGATTTGGCAGCAAACTTAGTTAGATAAGACTTGTCATTGTTAAGTATATAGCACTTGCAACCGAAGATCCCGAAATAGGATAAATTTGGTTTTTTGCCCTTCACAAACTCATAGGGAGTCTTTTTGTGGCACTTGGTGATAGTAGCCCTATTGATCACATGACATGCAGTGTTTACTGCCTCAGCCCAGAAATATTCTGGGAGAGAAGTGTCACTCAATAGAGTTCTACCAGCCTCTATCAATATTCTATTCTTCCTTTCAGCAATACCATTTTGATGTGGTGTTCTTGGTGAGGAAAATTCCTGAAAAATCCCAAATACTTCACATAGTCTTGTCATACTTTCAGACTGAAATTCAGTACCATGGTCACTTCTGATTTTGAGCATTGTACTGTCCAACTCATTCTGAATTTGTTTAACAAAACTATATAAGATACTTAGGGTTTTAGATTTTTATCTTAGGAAGAACACCCAGGAATGTCTAGAATAGTCATCTACCACCACAAATGTGTAGACTTTCCTACCTAGACTATAAACTGGCATAGGACCAAAAAGATCCATATGCAAGAGATATAGACACCTCACTGAATCCTTATTTTCAAGGCTATGAAAGGTGGATTTGGTCTGCTTGTCTTTTTGATAAGCTGAGCATATCCCATCCTTTATACACTTAACTTGAGGACCATTCCTCACTAACTCTTTGCTAAAGAGTTGGTCAATAGTCTTGTAATTAAGATGGTCTAGCCTCTTGTGCCATTTGACACAATGAGAGACTCTCTCATCAGCTACAAGACAAATAGGAGAAACATTGTTCTCACACACAAAGTCAAGACAGTAAACATTCCTTTATCTATAACCTGTCAAAATGATCTTTTGATCACTTGATCTTTTGATATGGCAACCATTCTTGACAAATGAGATGTCATATCCTAAATCACTCAGCTGACTTATGCTTATAAGGTTGTGTTTCAAACCCTTCACATAGGCCACTTGAGAGATAGTAATCTGATTATTAGAAATGTTACCAAAGCCTTTGATGATTCCTTTTTCAGAACCACCAAAGGTTACTTTAGGGCCATCCTTGATAGGTGTGTAGTCCTTCAGCAACCCCCTTGTTCCAGTCATGTGCCTGGAACATACACTGTCCAAGTACCATATTGGGGCATGGCAACTTGAACTCACCTGCAACATAGATTACTTAACCTTAGAACCCAAATAACTTTTGGGTCCTTGGTGCAAGTTAGTCTGTACTTTAACAAATCTACCTGTAGCCCATCTAGCAGGCAGATTGCTTCTCTCCTTGACACTAGAATTGTGCCAACAATCTAAGGCAAAGTGGCCTACCTTGCCACAACACCAGCACTCAAATTTATTGTACCTTTGTTTAGGTACAACCCTAGCTGAAATTTTTACAGCAGGCTTCTTGTTTTGTGCTGGGGCTTTGCCTTTAGATTTGGACCTAGCAGTCCAGGCAGGTTTTTTAAACCCTAATCCAGCCTTACCCTTTTGAGGTACAAACTCATCAATCAAGGGTAAAACAGATTTAGGTTTAGAAAAGCTAGCCACAATCTCTTTCTCTTTCTGAAGTCTAACCTCCTGATTTCTAATCTGATCATTCTTGAATGTGATTCTGCCCATTTGAATAACAGTTATGTTTTTCAATCTGGCAATCTCATTCAGTTTTTGATCTAGCAACTTCTCTGAATCTAATGCAGCCATCTTAAGGTCTACAATTTCCTTAGCCTGAGATTTGGCCAGGTTTTTGCTCTTCTTAAGTGCCTGCAATAAATCTCTATATTCATCTATCAGTTGATGAATATCACCTTCAGACTCAGACCCATCCACATCACTTGATGCAGATGTTGCTGACTCTGACTCAGTACTGTAATCTGAAAGACATTGTACCTTACTGGGACCAGGCTGATCCTAGCACTTGTCTTCTTCTGATACAGCCATCAGTCCCTTGCACTGATGGTCTTCTTGTTCATATATTGAGTCTAGTACTTGTAAAAACTCTTCTTCTTCATCTGCAGCAAACAGACCAATGTAAGCCTCAGCTTCATATTCTGATTCTGAAGATGACTGATCTGACAATGTCTTCTCCTTCTTAGCAACAAAGGATTTCTCCTTCTTGATCTGGTGTTGAGTCTTCTTTTTATCACCAAACTCTTTTCTTTTATTTGGACATTCAGCCACTATATGTTCAGGCCTATTACAGCAGTAGCAAACAATATTTGATGTTGTGGACTTGTTTGGCTTAGACTTGCTCCTGTCTTTCCTGGATGACTTCCTCTTTTGATAGTAATCATCCCTAGATTTAGATGTGGAAGGCTTAGACTTCCATTGCTTCTTCTTCAGAAATCTCTGAAACTGTCTAGTAAATGCTGCAAAATCCTCATCTGAGTCACTGCTGTCTGAATTCTGATTATCTGAAGTTTCTGAAGCAGTTTCAGTAACAATCTTAGGAGGTGATGGAGACATCCTCCTATTCTTCTTAGTGGCTTCAACCTTGAAGGCCACAGATTTCTCTCTATGCTCACCTTTTGCACTCTTCTCTTCCTCTTTTGAAAGATATGGTACCTAAACACCTAGAGGGGGGGGGGTGAATAGGTGACCTAATCCTTTTTGAACTTTAATGGCAGCAATCAATTATATCACAAAATTCTAACTACTTTTGCACAGCAATCACAAAGCATACATAGCAAATCACAATCACAGCACAGCAGACACAGTGTTTTATAGTGGTTCCCCAAGATATAGGTACATCCACTTTCCCCCTTCGCCTATCTAGCAGTGTACTAGATTCAGCCAAACTTCTCCACTAGCTCAGAACCCAAATTGGTTCCTACACCTCAGGCCCAAGGCCCTACAACTCAGCTTTATCCCAAAGCTTACACTCAGCCACAAAGGCCTACACTCAGCCAATCAAGGCCTACACTCAGCCAACAAGGCCTACACTCAGAGATTTCAATCTCCTACACTCAGGCTCTCAAGCCCTACCCTCAGCCTTTATAATTACAGGCTTTCAATTCACTCAGATCCAAAGGATCCTACAAGATAAAAATGTTTATAGAAATAATAACTCAACAACTCAGAAATAAGAGAGGGGAGTTGAGAGTTTCTTGATGAGTTCTTGGAAGAACTTAGCTGGATTCAATCTGACTTAGCTTTCTTCAAAGCTTCTTGAAAGTAGAACTGAATAAGAATGAACCCTCCTGCAGTTGATCCTTGATCTCTGCTTCTTAAGATCCAGAACAAAAACTGAATCCTTCTTCTCAGCCTAGTTCCAGAGGCTGATTTCTTGGATGGAGCCCTCTCTCTCCAACTTCTTAGATCTGCACTTGGACGCCTAGATCTTCTTGTGTTGATACCCTGTGAACCACTTTTTGAATTACTTCAACTACTTGAACAATTATCTGAACAACAGTTTCTGTAAACTGTATGAGCCTATTTATAGGCCTTCTTCATGGTAACCGGCTGGTCCGGTTCATAACTGTCTTCTGACATCTCTGACAGGTGCTGTAGACCAGCTGGAACGGCAGCTGTCAAGTCATCCAGTCAATTCTTGAAAGTTTCTAACTGTCTGAAAGTGTCGAGACTTTCTGTCTTTAAGTGTCGACACTTATAGACTAAGTGTCGACACAAGTTATGTAAGTGTCGACACAAGTCTACAAGGTGTCGACACAACTCCTTGTGTTGTAGATACTATGTCTCGACACAGATTCTTCTGCATGTGTCGACACTGAAATTGAGTGTCGACACAAGTACTTGATCTTCTATCTTTTGCTGAATTCTTCTAAGTGTCGACACATCTCCTTTGTGTCTGTTGGGTATTGTATCCACGATTACCTAGATTTGAGGAAGCCACCTGTCAAGCTAAGATGAATTCACAATGTATTTGACGAAACATCTTAAGTTGTACTTGCAGTTCCTCCTCACTAAGTGCACACCAATGTCAGGGTGCAGTAGGTCAATATACACGGGTCTGCACGACGTAATCCCTCATTGAGCAGATCAGTGTGTTGGCCTATGTGTACTCTCTCTATTGGAGTGCACTTACTTTCAAGTACAGGGCCGTTCATATGCAAGCAAAAACAAGGAGCATGGAGGATCAAGGAGCAGCTCCTAGGTGGAAGACGAAAAATCGTCCAAGGCAAATTCGACGAGAATCATCAGTGATTCTCGCCGACTCCTTCTGGCCATCTCAAAATGGTGCCAAGTAAGATTCGGCGAGAATCACTTGTAATTCCCGCCGAACCAGTGGCCAAGCAGGCATTGTACACAAAGTAAAATTCGTTGATAATCAATAAGTGATTCGACGAGAATCACAAACGATTCTCGACGAATCGTCGAGAATCACTTGGTGATTCTCGCCGATTCGTCGAGAATCGTCTGCAATTCTCGCCGATTTTCACTTGGCGTTTTCTCAGGATGCTGCTGGACCGGATTCTGCTTCTGGACTAATTTGAACCGGAATCTGGGGATTTCTTTTGTGGGTCCCACAACGGTCAAATTTGCTGTATCTACAGGGTATAAATACATGGGTATTTTGAACAGTAAAGCACGGAGAAAAAGGAAAAGAAACCGAGCCGCAACAAAACCCTAAATCCGCGACTCATCTCCGCCGCCGCCGTCGCGCTCGGGAACGTAGGTCGCCGCCGCTGATCGCTCTTCTTCCCGATCTCCGGCGACAGAAGCTTAGCAACGCTTGTGTCTCACGTGTCTATCCAGAGATCTCTTGTCTCTCGATTTGTTGACCGGGAAAAACTCCACCGTCTGAATCGATCGAAACGACCGATCCTAGAGTGACCGTTGGTAGACCGAGTTTGCTTCGCTACGAAGTTTGGATCTCCAAGTTCTGCAGCCGCTCTTCATCGTAGCCGCCGATCCCGAAGCTAGCCGCCGCTTGTGTTGCCGCCGCCGGTTCCGGGGAGATCCTCTCCAAGTGAGACCAAGGTCGTAGACTCTTCATCGACCTCGAGAACACGTCGTCGATCGAAGAGGAACACCGTAGTCTCCGAAAGAAGTTTGTATCTCATATACATTCCATATTTACTTTTGTTGTAAAGGAACTTTGGTTCCGTGTTGTAAGGGTTGGGTGCAACCCGTTTTTGTGGGAGTGTTGACTCTCACGTGTGGAAGGGCTCCTTCCGTTAGTGCAGGGATTGGATTTCAATCCCGTTGGAGAAGTGACCGAGTCGTCCCTTGTTGGGGAGATAGGTCGAAGGGGGAAAGTGGATGTACCCAAGTCGGGGAACCACTATAAATTTGTTGTGTTTTCTATGTGCTGTGCCTTTTGTTTTTATTGTGCAGGTACTTCCATAAATTCTGCAAAAGAACCACACGTCACCTATTCCCCCCCCCCCCCATAGGTGCACGTAGTTGACACTAGGTGGACTTTCAAGTGGTATCAGAGGGAGGTTACTCTTCAAAAAGGTTAACACCTTGAGTAGAATCCTGCCACCAGTGTCAGAAGCATGGATCTGGATTATGACGTATTGCCACTCAAACTCCCTGCATGCACAAAGGATTATTATCCCATCTGGAGGATGAGAGTGTTATTTCACTTGGATGCCATCGATCCTCGAGCATCCCTCATCATGGAAAAGGGTCCGTTTATCCCCATGAAGACCTCCGACTCTGGGATCCAAGTGCCCATGTGCATTGCTGAGATGACAGAGATGGAACTCTCATTTTTCCAACTGGACCAAAGGATTCGACAAATTATCATGGATGTCTGGTCTGGAGCCTCTCGCTCTAGATTGGAAAAATGTAAAACGGCTAAATCTCTGTGGATGATGATCTCAGAGCTGATGGGGGGGTCAGAGAAAGCTGAAGCATGCTGCCAATCAGAGGATGAAGCGTATGTGGGGGTCCTCACCTCTGAAGATGAATGCAAGGATCCCTCGGATTGCATCAGAGCTCCCGTGTCCGTGTCAGAGACTGACGAGACTAGTGAGGAAAGCAGCTCTGATGAGGACGAAACAATGGTCACTGATTCTAATGACAATAACTCAGATGAGCATGTAACATCTTCTCCCTGCCCCATATCCTTTGACTTTTCTGAAGACAGAAACTGCTCTCCTCCAGAAAATACTGATTCCCTGAAGAGAGCCCTTCAGGAAAGCAATCTACTTGTTGAGGAGCAAGCTCGAGAGATTGCTCGACTGAAGATCTTGTTGGTTCTCCAATTGGCGTCCAACAAGGTCAAGGACTCTAAGATCTCAGCTCTAGAGAATAGTCTAGACAATGAGAAACGTATAGTATCTAACTTTTCCAAAGTTGATGCTATAAAGAGAAAACAAGAAACCGGGTGGATCTCCCGGATTATTCAGGGATGGAGAAATGGGGAAACGGTGTTCCGACCTCCCACTCCAAGTAGGAAGGCAACTCATCATGCCTTCAGGTATGACCACAGGAATAATCGTGGTCACTGCAAGGGTGATTTGTCCCTATATGGAAACGTCCATAGTGCAAGAGGCGTCATGGCCACCCATGAGGAAATACCTAAGGCTCATTCTGAGCCCTTTGTATTCACGGCCACTGCCACAACAAAGTGTGGATCTGCATGTCCTAGTCCACAGAAGAATTCTCTCCATTCGAGGACACGGGATAGGGAGATTAGAAGTCATGATGTCAGGCTTCATGGAGCCTCTGCAAGGAAGATGCCTGAAAGAATGGCACCACCTTCTCGGCCTCATAACGCTCACATCATGCATTCGTTCCACCCTTCCTCATGCCTCGATGGAAGACGAATTTGTGCGACAAGAACATGCCCTATCCCTTTTAGACCTAGGACCGTGACTACATCAGTCACTAGATCAGGTCGAAAACGGCGGTACAACATTCACCCTTGTTGGTGCTGCGGCAAAGTGGGACACTTTGCCATTGACTGTTGGCACAACCTCTCTGTGCCCACAGCAAGGGCTTATCCACATTATAGGGACAGAGGCAGTCTTCCTGACAGGTTTTCTCAAGGAAGGCAGTTGCGTGCTTATGCTAATAGAAACCTAGGACCCAATATGATTTGGGTTCCTAAGGTAAAGTAATTCTGTCTTGCAGGGAAGTCTAAGTCCCCGTAAATACGATGGGATCTGGACAGTAGGTGGCTCAAGGCTAACTTGGAACAAGCGTCTGCAACAACAGATGTGCTACCTGTTGAGCATACTCACTTTAAGCTACCAATATGTTCTACCTGTGGGACTAAGACGATGACTCTCCAAATCCCAGGTAATTTTGATCAGTTCTAGGACTTGTGTCATGATGCATCCTCATTAAATATATATATATATATTTCTATCCTTGTGTATACGTATACTTATGCGTATCTTGTATGTGTGCACCTTTATGGAAAGATTAACTCGAGGCATGCTAACCATTACACATCAATAAAAGGTTAACAAAGATATGTCATTGTAAATTTCGACAAATCACAATTGACATCAAGAAGTGTCTGGAGAAGTCTCGCTCAAATCCGAATAGATTGTCGTTATAATAAACAGGTATTTATTAATCTTATATTAACTTGACATTCGAAGAATTTGAAAATGTTGCAATGCTTCCCAACGTGGTAAAGAAAAACTCTTCAATTCGGAACCTTTCAATTCCTAGTAAAGAAAACCCTTAAATTACAAGTGGTAAAGAAAAACATCAATATCACTTTATATTCTCGGAATCCCGCCGAAGGAACTCACCGACCCTTGGCATTCTCCCCGAATCCCGACGACTTAGACAAATCTCGCAGAACCATTGTATATCTCGCCGAATTAGACAAACGGTATTAGAGACCAAATTAGACAAATCCCGCCGAATCCCGCCGAAGGAGCTCGCCGACCGTTCGGCTTCCTTAAGTATCCCGCGGCATCAGCAATCGCTCTCTTCACGAATCCCTTCTCTCGTCGCAGAAATTTCCCGAAGGCGCTCTTCCGCGGATTCGCCGAAACCCGCAGCCCTCCGACGATCTCGTCAACGCCAAGAGAGTTCTCGTCGAATCACTGCTGTGTGAACATCTTCTCCCCGTGAGATTCTAGCAAGGCCGAACCCCACAAGGTTCTCGCGAAGTTTCCCTGTGACCGCAAGGTTCTAGCACGGCCGAACCCCACAGGATACTCTTCCATCCACCGAAGATCTTCCGAAGCTCATCAACTCACTTCCGTGTAAGCCCTTAGGTAACCTCCTCCTCAATGGCTCCAAGGCCGAACCCCAAGTGATACTTTCTGTTTGAATGTTCACTAATGCTTAGAGTCGGGCTTCTCTCTAGATCTTCAATGGCTCCAAGGACGACTGCAGGCTTGATTTCTGGGTGCGAGCTGGTTCGCACTGGATTTTCTCATGCCTCGGACGAGTTCCGAAATATCATTCTCATGCTAGAAGAGGCTGGGCTAACCTTCGTCTTGGAGCACCCTTACAAAGTCCTGGATAAAGAAGTGCTGGAGTTCTTCTCTACCGCAAGACTCCGAGATAGAGACTCCATCATCAAAAGCCAGGTGGCTGGGACAAAAGTAAAGATGTCTGCCAGTAAGCTAACTCGCTACCTGCAGCTTTCAAGTTCAGAGCAGGAAGACTATCTGGAGGACGAGGACAAATCCAGAACTCTCCTGTTCTGCGGTCTTCCAAGAGGCACTCGATCAGTAAAGAGAAAAGAGATGAATGAAGAAGGGAAGCTCTTATCTGACGTTATAGGAAAAGTGCTCATCTGCAAGCCGGGGTCCCATGATCATATCTCCGGAGATATGTTTAAAATTCTCATAGCTGTGGTCTGCCGAAAGAGGTTCAACTGGGGGGAGTTGCTGTTTCAAAAGATCAAGGACACTCTGGGCACTCCAAGTTTCGGCCGCATCATCAGTCTATATCTCAACTAGCTCAACGGAGACAAGTTCGACATGAGCAAAGGAGTTCCTCTCCACTACTTGAAAAAGATGGATGCTACTGTGTTTGATCGATGTGAGCGGCGTATCGGGCAGCCTGCTGTGGAAGAGCTAGAGGAAGTATCTCCAGCAGCCTCCCCCCATGACATTCCTGATACCCTGACTGCAAGAATCGAGGGGGAGACTCTACCCCCTCATACAGATGCAATATCTGAAATCGCCCAGGTGGCCAGGGATGCTGTGGCCGATATTCAAGAAGAATGTGACCGTGTGCTGGAGACTGCTGACCAAGAAGTGGAAGAACCTGCTGATATTGATGAATTCTTGGATGAGGACGGAGAGGACGATGTAAATGAGGGCCATGAAGTGGTGGAGTCTCCAGATAATGTTGAACCTCCTTCTGATAAGTCTGCACCAGTGGAGGGGGAGTTAAATAAATCTACAGAGGCCACCCACACTCCTCCGATAGAGACTGTGATGGTATCCAGCTCCACCGATGCGTCTGCTGACGAGCAAGAGCAAGGCCAAGAAGTGCCTCCGGCTATTCCATTACGAGATGACCTCGCCATTCACACTGTACATATAATTCAGGGCATCGTGAATGAGCTTAAAACCTCTTTTGATAAAGCTCAGAAAACAATGCTGCAAGAGATTAAGACTTCTGAAGATCTCATGCTGAAGAATATGGTGGAAATCAACCATAAGCTGGACGTGATGGAAAAGAAATTTGAAGAGAAGTACACCGCGGCCGGCGAAGCTGTCACACTCTTAATGGCCGGTTTGAAAAAGAATACTGATACCCTGGCTGTCGTAAATCAGAACGCACACGTTGTAGCCAATAACATTCAGCTGTTTGATGGTAATATGGTCACTTTAAATGCCAATCAGCAGGCCCTGATCACTGAATTCACCAAGACAATGAAGCATATTGATGACTCCCTGCACTCATATGCCAACTGCATAGCTGACGAAGCCAAAAAGGGGGAGAAAGAGTATATCGCTAAGTTGGCCGAGCTTCAAGAAAGCATGGACACAAACTTCGCACAATCAAGCAAATATGTCTATGAGAGCTGCTGGTGGATGCTTCAACAGGCGCTAGGTACGTTAGGCGTCGTCCTACCTGACAACCCTGCCGGTATTCATGTCCCTGAGACATCTAAGGCTGTTGAGGAAGTAAGTGTTGCTGAGGATGTTAGTGCAAGTGATGCTGCAAATATTCCCACACATGAAGCTGATGCTAGGGCTCTCTCCAAAGCTAAATTGAGGAGCATGTTTGACCAAGAGGCCTTAGCAAAAGCCAGGGGAAAGAGAAAAGTTCAGGAAGAGACCTCCAAGGAGACTCCAGCTGAGAAGCGAATCAGAATGAGTGAGGAGGATGTACGAAACGAAAGGTGGAGTCCAGTTTCAAGGAACATCATCTTAGACACCTTCCGGCTGCAAGAAAGAGGAGAGATCAATCGAAATGAAGCATATAGCCAGTATGAATGGGAAACGCACAAAGCATTTGAAGCGAAACGCAACATCTTCTTCAGAAACAACAAGGATCCTGACAAAGTTGCTCCTCCTAGGTACTACCCGAAGCCCAAGGAATACATGGAAAGGCAAAGCAAAAAGTACTTGGCTCAAACTCTTAAGGGTGACGTAGCTAAGGACAAATAGTCATCATTTTATAGCTGGTCACTGTGTCTTAAGAACATTTAATGATTATTACTGTCGTATGAACGATTCTGGATTATATGTGAATATATTTCTCTTGGTATATATATATTTGAATGTGTGAATGACTCAAGTCCTGTTCTGATTGCATATATTCTCTTGTGTTGCATGTTTAATTTTTGAATGCTATGTTATTATTTGATAGGTGTTATTCATCTTAGCTAGTAGGGTTTTGGCTTCGTCAAATAGGGGGAGATTGTTGGGTATTGTATCCACGATTACCTAGATTTGAGGAAGCCACATGTCAAGCTAAGATGAATTCACAATGTATTTGACGAAACATCTTAAGTTGTACTTGCAGTTCCTCCACACTAAGTGCACACCAATGTCAGGGTGCAGTAGGTCAATATACACGGGTCTGCACGACGTAATCCCTCGTTGAGCAGATCAGTGTGTTGGCCTATGTGTACTCTCTCTATTGGAGTGCACTTACTTTCAAGTACATGGCCGTTCATATGCAAGCAAAAACAAGGAGCATGGAGGATCAAGGAGCAGCTCCTAGGTGGAAGACGAAAAATCGTCCAAGGCAAATTCGACGAGAATCACCAAGTGATTCGCGCCGAATCGGCGAGAATCACTAGTGATTCTCGCCGAATCGACGAGAATCACTAGTGATTCTCGCCGAATCGACGAGAATCATCAGTGATTCTCGCCGACTCCTTCTGGCCATCTCAAAATGGTGCCAAGTAAGATTCGGCGAGAATCACTTGTAATTCCCGCCGAACCAGTGGCCAAGCAGGCATTGTACACAAAGTAAAATTCGTTGAGAATCAATAAGTGATTCGACGAGAATCACAAACGATTCTCGACGAATCGTCGAGAATCACTTGGTGATTCTCGCCGATTCGTCGAGAATCGTCTGCGATTCTCTCTGATTTTCACTTGGCGTTTTCTCAGGATGCTGCTGGACCGGATTCTGCTTCTGGACTAATTTGAACCGGAATCTGGGGATTTCTTTTGTGGGTCCCACAACGGTCAAATTTGCTGTATCTACAGGGTATAAATACATGGGTATTTTGAACAGTAAAGCACGGAGAAAAAGGAAAAGAAACCGAGCCGCAACAAAACCCTAAATCCGCGACTCATCTCCGCCGCCGCCGTCGCGCTCGGGAACGTAGGTCGTCGCCGCTGATCGCTCTTCTTCCCGATCTCCGGTGACAGAAGCTTAGCAACGCTTGTGTCTCACGTGTCTATCCAGAGATCTCTTGTCTCTCGATTTGTTGACCGGGAAAAACTCCCCCGTCCGAATCGATCGAAACGACCGATCCTAGAGTGACCGTTGGTAGACCGAGTTTTCTTCGCTATGAAGTTTGGATCTCCAAGTTCTGCAGCCGCTCTTCATCGTAGCCGCCGATCCCGAAGCTAGACGCCGCTTGTGTTGCCGCCGCCGGTTCCGGGGAGATCCTCTCCAAGTGAGACCAAGGTCGTAGACTCTTCATCGACCTCGAGAACACGTCGTCGATCGAAGAGGAACACCATAGTCTCCGAAAGAAGTTTGTATCTCATATACATTCCATATTTACTTTTGTTGTAAAGGAACTTTGGTTCCGTGTTGTAAGGGTTGGGTGCAACCCGTTTTTGTGGGAGTGTTGACTCTCACGTGTGGAAGGGCTCCTTCCGTTAGTGCAGGGATTGGATTTCAATCCCGTTGGAGAAGTGACCGAGTCGTCCCTTGTTGGGGAGATAGGTCGAAGGGGGAAAGTGGATGTACCCAAGTCGGGGAACCACTATAAATTTGTTGTGTTTTCTGTGTGCTGTGCCTTTTATTTTTATTGTGCAGGTACTTCCATAAATTCCGCAAAAGAACCACACGTCACCTATTCCCCCCCCCCCCCCATAGGTGCACGTAGTTGACACTAGGTGGACTTTCAGTGTCGACACAACTTCTTGTGTTGAATCTGTTAAGTGTCGACACTGCTTCTTGGTATCGACACAAGTCTTCAATGTTGATACTTGCTGAGTGTCGACATAGCTCCTTGTGTCGACACTTGATTCTTCTGTTGAGACTTCAGCTGAGTGTCGACACATTCCCTTAGTGTCGACACTTGTACTTAGAATATTTTGTTGATCTTGCTGTTCCTGGCTAAGTGTCGACACAGCTCCATGTGTCGACACTTTCTTCAAGTGTTGAGTCTTCAGCTTAGTGTCGACACATTGTTCTAGGTGTCGACACTTACTTCATGTGTTGACTCTACTGTTGAGTGTCGACACATTGTTCTGGGTGTCGACACTTACTTCAAGTGCTGACTCTTCTGTTGAGTGTCGACACATTGTTCTGGGTGTCGACACTTATACTTAGTTTCTGCAGACTTTTGCTGAGTGTCGACACAGCTCCAAGTGTCGACACTTTCTTGTGTAGACACAGTTCTCCAAGGTGTCGACACTGCTGTTAAGTGTCGACACAGCTTTACTGCACTTTTCTTCACTGAGTGTCGACAAAGCTCCTTGTGTCGACACTTTCTGTCTGGTGTCGACTCTGCATCCCAGGTGTCGACACAATGACTCCAAGTGTCGACACTGCTTGTCTGGGTGTCGACACAAGCTTTCTTAAGTGTCGACACTTTCCCTCTGGGTATTGACACATGGACTTAGAAACTTTTTGCTTCAGTCCAGTAATTACTTAACCTGCACAAGTAAACTCAACATACATCAAATACATTATGATGTATATCATTGAGTTGGGTGAGGCTTCTTCAAATCAGGTACATTTAACCAACGTACCCAACAATCTCCCCCTATTTGGAGAAGTCATAACCCTTAGTCAATGATATACACCATTCATAATTAAAATTACAAAATGATGTAAAACAGGATTATATACAGCAGGGTTAAACATAAACATGTATAAATCACACATGTATACAAATACATCAACACAGAACAAATAAGAAATAGACATATTCACAGAACAAACATGAAATATATTGATCATATATTGTTCTAACATCTGACTTATACATCTTCAGTAGTTCACAAAAATGTTTTACATTCAAAAAATACAAAGTAATCTTCAAGTAAATTCTTAATCTATTTCTGTTCTGGTTCCTTGATAACTATTCCTTTGCCAGCTTGGACTTTAGCTTGGACAGGAGCATCAGCAGTTTCAGCATCAGCAGGCTTCTTGCCTTTCAGATCTTTCTTCTTAAGCTCTTCAGCTTTGATCTTCTGCCTCTCAAAGTAATGAAATGGCTTAGGAAAGTACTTGCAAGGCTCCTGAGCAGTAGGAGGTAGCTTTCCCATCTTTGCCTTCCTTCTATACTGAACAATGGCCTCCTGTCTAGCTTCATGCTTTCTCCATTCAGCTTCAGAGAACCATTTGTTCCTGTCTTGAATGTTGTCTTTGGCAGCTTTCCAGGCAGTTAATATGATATTCCTAGAGGTAGGGCTCCACTGTTCAAAGTCTAGCCTTTGTTCTGCTTGTTCCCTAAACCTCTTCTTAGACAACCTTGCCTCTTCCTCTTTCTGTAATGCCTCTTGCAGTGCTTTTGATATAGGCTGAACAACCTTGTCAATATGAACATTGTCCTTGCCCTCAGGTGGGCTATACATTGTCTGGACATCTGCTTGAATCATTTCAAAATCTGGAGGTGGATAAATGACCTGAGCTACTTCTGGTTGCTCACCTCCAAGATAGGCAGGGTTAATTCCAGATTCAGCAACATCATTGTCATCACACAGAGGAGGATATCCAAGTGTAGCTCTGATGGAATTTGATATCCATTTTGCATGATCTGAGCTTGCCTTGACTAACACTCTCTCCCCCTTTATGACTTCTCTAGCTATGTGATCTTTGACATCATCCTTCTGAAATCTGATTTGACTATCCAAGTATCTGACTCCATCTTTAAAGAATGGTTTGAGCTTTTGAAGTTGTTCAGATATGGCTTTCTGGGAGGCTTGGATAGCATTCTTAACAGCAGAGAGTTCTTCTTGAAATGCTTTGTCAAATTCATCTTTAACTGTAGTAGAAGAAGTAGAAGGTCCAGCAGCCTGGTTCTTTAACTCAGTGACAATAGCATTATGTGAAGCAGTTAAATTGTCATTCATCCTTAGTTGATTCTCAAGAACATATCCTTGCTTCAATGCTATGTCATCCACATGTGCCTTGATCTTTTCCTGGTGTGTTGCCAGATAGACTACTGCATTCCCACCCTTGTGAAAGCAGTCAGTCATCTCCTTCTTGTTGAGATTCATCTCAAACCTGATGGATTTTATATCCTGGGCCAGATCAAATTGGAGTGATTTCTGCCCTTCATCCACATAAGCCTCTATGGTTTTTCTATGTTCATCCAGTTTTATCTGCAGGGCAATCATCAAAGCACTATAATCAACAGTTGGAGTTTGCTGAACAATAGGCTGTGGTGCAACTGTTTGGAGAGCCTTCTTATAGCTTTGGCTTCTTCTCCTGAAGACATAAAGTTTCTTTTTCTTAGCCCTTGTAGCCTCCTCATCTTCAGATTCTGAGGAGCTGGCTATGTCAACCCTCTCCTTAGGGCTAGGGGGCCTCTCTTTTTGAGCTTCAGGTGCCTTCTCAGTTTCCTGCCTTATAGGCTCTTCCAGAATTTCCATCTGCTCTTGCATTTTCTCCCCCTCAACTGGAGCATCTTCTCCTTCAGCAGCAGCAGTCTCTTTGTCAAAATCTACTTGATCCAGATTTAAAAACAAATCTTCCATAGTGTATTCTTGTGGAGACTGTGCAGGAGAAATTCTAGGTTCTTCAACCACTGGATCTGTAACATCTTCTAAGACAGCAGATGTGTCTTCTCTAACAGCATCTGGAACTTGACTATCCAGCTGAGTTTGCTGATGAACATCAGACAAATCAGCATCTTCTATAAGAAATTCTAAAGTATTTAAGTCAGTGAGTACCTCTAGTATAATTGTGGTGGCTTGTTCACTTTTCAGTGTAGAGGGTTCTTCTACAACTGTAAGCTCCCCCTGGCTTTGATCCCTGTGGATGGGGCTAGCTTGAGGTAGCTCCCCCTGGATCTCAGCAATCTCTTGAGGAGCAGGAGATTTCACTGCAGGCTCTTCCTCATGCTCATCTGGAGTGAAGACAACCTGTTCTTCACTATCTGAGCTGCTAGTGGACTCTTGTGCCACTGGAGCAGTCTTTCTCTTCTTCTTTGGAGGAGTTTCTTTCTCAGTAACTGTCTTCTCAGGTTTTGGCATGTCCTTTGACAACACCCTGTCCCATCTTGAAAAGATCCTTAGATCCATCTTCCTCATATGGTTTATCTTGCTCCCTGCAGCCTGTTGCATTACCTCTGGTATGGCACCAGCAAGGTATAGACTAATGATTCTGCCCAGGTTGGGCTTCTTCAAGCTTTCCTTAATCTTTTCAAACACTACAACTGACCAATCAGTTCTTAAAGTGAAGATTATTCTTGTCATTATATTGAACATAGAGGCAGACACTCTGTCATGCCCTCCTGGCTTGCTGAGTAGTACCTTTCCAACAATTTCAGACATGAATTTGCCTTGGCTGTTCATGCCTTTCCTGTTAAACACAGAACCTATCTTCATCTTTGGATCAAGTCCACACCAGGTTAGAGCTTCCCTGGTCTTGGATGCAGCAACTTCTTCTTCATCTTGAGTTCTTGGCAATTGAAGCACCTTCCTCAAGCTCTTTGGCGAAATCTTAACCTTAGTTCCGTGAACTCTGGATTTGATTCTATATCCAGATTCATCCACTTCAGCTCCATTTAGAAATTCAAGAACCTCTTTCTTCCATATCTTTGTAGGTTCAGAAACTAAATACTCTAACCCTGAATCTGCGACTAGGGTTACGACAGACTTGATTTCGTGATCAGCATCTTCGAAAGCACCGCGCACCAGCTCATATCCTTCGTTGACGTTCTCCTCTAGCTTAGGCGACATTAGGGTTTGTAGAATTTGTCTTGAGAGAAGAGAGGTGTCGACACAGTAGTTTTGGTCTCGAAACTTTGAGAGCGTGTCGACAAACAAAGACAGAACCCTATTTATACCTTCCTGATTTTGAAGATGAACAGGCGGGACAGCTAACTTAAAATGTGTCGACACTGGCTATAAGTGTCGACACTGACTTATAATGTCTCGACACATATGTGTCGACACAAGTTTAGTCAACAGATTTTATGTGTCGACACTTGTTTATGTGTCGACACAACATAACTCGACACATTGTCGAGGCTTTACTTAGAAAATTCTGAGTAAAACTTAAGTGTCGACACCACATTGGATGTGTCGACACCTACTTGACATGTGTCGACACTAATATTCTGAAGTGTCGACACCAACTTCCTAGATGTGTCGACACCTTTTTTCTGAAGTGTCGACACCACTATTCTGTGTCGACATAGACTTGTCTATGTGTCGACACCTTTTTACTTAGCCAATTTCAATTCTGTAAACTTAGTCTAAGTTTATCATTCCTAGTTCAATTTTGAACCTATTGAACTTAGCTTCTTCTAGGGGCTTAGTATACATATCAGCTATTTGATTATCAGTTTTTACATATTCTAATAAAATATCTTCTCTTTCTACATGCTCCCTAAGAAAATGATATTTAATTTCAATATGTTTTGTTCTACTATGAGATACAGGGTTATTAGCTATTGAAATAGCACTTGTAGAATCACAGAAAAGTGGAGTTCTACTTACCTGAAATCCATAGTCCTCTAGCTGATGTTGTATCCACAGAAGTTGAGCACAGCAACTTCCTGCAGCCACATACTCTGACTCTATAGTGGAGATAGCCACACTGGTTTGCTTTTTGCTACTCCATGAAATTAGTCTCCCACCTAGGAATTGACAGGTTCTAGTAGTGCTTTTTCTATATTCTTTGCATCCTGCAAAGTCTGCATCTGAATAACCTGTTAGATCAAAATCTCCATTCCTAGGGTACCAGAGGCCTAGATAGGGAGTGCCCTTTAGATATCTCAATATTCTTTTGACTGCAGTCAAATGAGACTCTTTAGGGCAGGCTTGATACCTTGTACAAACACATGTAGCATACATGATGTCTGGTCTACTAGCAGTCAAGTATAATAGGGAGCCAACTATCCCTCTATACAAGGTTTCATCTACAGGTTTCCCTGCATCATCCTTGCTAAGAGACATACTTGACCCCATAGGAGTCTTCATGGTGCTGGATGAATCCATACCATATTTCCTTATGAGTTCTAGGGTGAACTTAGACTGACATATGGATAAACCACTTTCAGTCTGTTTAAATTGGAGACCCAAGAAAAACTTCAGCTCTCCCATACTACTCATCTCAAACTGACCTTGCATAAGTTTTGCAAACTTTTTGCAAAGGCTGCTTTCAGTAGACCCAAATATAATGTCATCTACATATATTTGGACTAGTATAACTTTGCCTCTAGATTCCCTAAGGAATAGAGTCTTATCTATTTTCCCCCTTGAGAACTTGTTTTCAATGAGGAAATTAGATAGGGTTTCATACTAAGCCCTAGGGGCTTGCTTTAACTCATATAAAGCTTTCCTAAGTCTATAGACATGGTGAGGTAGAGTTGGATCAACAAAACCTGAAGGCTGCTCCACATAGACTTCTTCCTTAAGATTACCATTTAGGAATGCTGACTTGACATCCATCTGGTAAACCTTGAATCCTTGATAGGTTGCATAGGCCAAGAACATCCTTATGGCTTCCAGTCTGGCTACTGGAGCAAAGGTTTGATCAAAATCAATACCTTCTTCTTGCATATATCCTTTAGCAACCAGTCTTGCTTTATTCTTAATGATGACCCCTTGTTCATCCATCTTATTCCTGTAGATCCACTTGGTTCCTATTACATTGTGGTCTTTAGGTTTAGGAACTAATTCCCAGACCTTGCACCTTTTGAACTGATTAAGCTCTTCTTGCATTGCTTCAGTCCATTGTGGATCCAGTATTGCTTCTTCAAACTTCTTAGGTTCAACTTGAGACAGGAAACTGGAGTAGATTGCTGCATTCATGTATCTGCTCCTGGTTTGTACTCCTTGTCTTGGATCTCCAATAATCTGCTCTATTGGATGATCTCTAAGATGCCTATTGGCTGGAGGCATCCTTACTTTTGGTTGAACCTCTTCAGCATCTCCATTATGTTGTACTCCTTGAACTTCATCAGTGACTGGTACATGTAGTTCTCCCCCTGGACAATAGCCACTGTCTTCTTCTATATCAAGCTTGTCCATCTTCTATGTTAAACCTGTGGGGCTGTATACACTACTAGACAACTCATTGTTAATAAGTTTAGTCTCATCAAAAACTACATGCACAGATTCTCCTACAACTTGTGAAGTCAAGTTGTAGACTCTATAAGCCTTACTGTTGTTGCTGTACCCAACAAAAATGCCCTCTTGGGACTTGGCAGCAAACCTTGTCAAGTAAGACTTCCCATTGTTAAGTATGAAGCATTTGCAACCAAAGATCCTGAAGTAGGATAGGTTTGGTTTCCTGCCTTTCACAACTTCATAGGGGGTCTTATTGAGCCCTTTAGTGATGGTAGCCCTATTTATAACATGGCATGCAGTGTTAACTGCTTCAGCCCAGAAATACTCTGGCAGTGATGTATCACTTAATAGGGTCCTACCAGCCTCTATCAAGGTCCTATTCTTCCTCTCAGCAATGTCATTTTGCTGAGGTGTTCTAGGTGAAGAAAACTCTTGAAATATCCCAAAGTCTTCACATAGTTTTGTCATGCTATTAGACTGAAACTCAGTACCATGGTCACTTCTAATCTTGACCACTGTACTGTTTAGTTCATTCTGAATTTGCTTGACAAAGTTATGGAAGACACTAGGTGTTTCAGATTTCTGTCTTAAGAAGAACACCCAGGAAAACCTTGAGTAGTCATCTACAACTACAAAGGTATAGACCTTCCTACCTAAGCTGTGAACTGGCATTGGACCAAAGAGATCCATATGCAAGAGGTATAAACACCTCACAGCATCTTTGTTTTCTATGCTTCTAAAGGTGGATTTAGTCTGCTTGCCCTTTTGACAAGCTGAGCAAATGCCATCTTTAACACACTTAACTTGAGGACCATTCCTCACTAACTCTTTGCTAAAGAGTTTGCCAATAGTCTTGTAGTTAAGATGGGCTAGCCTCTTGTGCCATTTGACACAATGAGAGACTGTCTCATCAGCTACAAGACACACTGGAGAACCATTGTTCTCAATCATAATGTCTAGGCAGTAGACATTTCTCTTCCTATAACCTGTCAAAATGATCTCTTGATCACTTGACCTCTTGATATGACAACCATTTTTAACAAATGAGATGTCATACCCTACATCACTTAATTGACTTATACTTATTAGGTTGTGTTTCAACCCTTTAACATAAGCCACTTGAGTAATGGTAACTAAGTTGCTAGAAATGTTACCAAACCCTTTGATGATCCCTTTTTCTGAACCACCAAAGGTTACTTTTGGACCATCTTTGATTGGAATGTAGTCCTTTAGTAGTCCCCTAGTTCCAGTCATATGTCTGGAACACCCACTGTCCAAGTACCATGTTGGGGTATGGCCACTTGGACTTACCTGCAAAACAGATTAATTAACCTTAGAACCCAAAGAATTCTTGGGTCCTTGGTAATTGTTAGTTTGCAATTTGACAAACCTACCTACTAGCTTTTCAACAGGTAATTTGTTACTCACTTTGGCACTCGCATTGTGCCAACAGTCCATTGCAAAATGGCCAACTTTGCCACAGCACCAACATTCAAACTTATTATACCTTTGCTTAGGTACTGTCTTTGCTGTCTTATCTACAGTAGACTTGTTGAATGTTGGGGCTTTGCCCTTGGACTTAGACTTGGACTGCTCAGTCCTTGCAGGTTTAATAAAACCCAGTCCAGTTTTACCCTTATGATGAATAAACTCATCAATTATAGGTAAGACTGACTTAGGTTTAGAAAACCTAGCAACTAAGTCCTTCTCCTTCTGAAGATTAATCTCCAGACACTTAATTTGATCATTCTTAAAGGTAATAGTCCCCATCTGAATCACTATTATGTGTTTCAGCCTGGCTATCTCATTAAGCTTTTGATCAAATAATTTCTCAGAATCTGTTGCAGCAGCTTTTAGATCAGCAATTTCCTTTGCCTGACTTTTGGCTAGGGACTTGCTTTTCTTGTAAGCTTGCAACAACACTTTATATTCATCTATAGGCTGATGAATATCATCCTCAGACTCAGATACATTCTCATCACTTGATGAGGAAGAATCTGATTCTGTACTAGAACAAGAAACTGAACTTAGAGTTGAACTTTGTACCTTACTGGGTCCTGACTGCTCCAGGATTTTGTCACTCTCAGTCAATGCCATCAGTACTTGGCACTGACAGTCTTCTTGCTCATATATAGACTCCATGATCTGCATGAATTCTTCTTCTTCTTCTTCAGCAAACAGCCCTATATAGGCCTCAGCCTCAGACTCAGTTTCTGAAGAAGAGATATCTGATAGAGTCTTCTCCTTCTTGGCAACAAAAGACTTTTCTTTCTTGCCTTTGAAATAAGTCTTTTTCCTGTCACTAGACTCCTTTCTCTTTTCAGGACAATCTGCAATAACATGGCCTTGTCTATTGCAGCAATAGCACACTATCTTAGAACCAGTTGCCTTGCTGGATTTTGTCCTCTTCCTGTCCTTCTTAGAAGCCTTTTTATCCTGATAAAAATCTTCTTTTCCTTTTGAAGTAGATGGCCTTGACTTCCACTGTTTCTTCTTCAAGAATTTCTGAAAGTGTCTAGTGAAGGCAGCAAATTCTTCATCACTTTCACTGCTTGCAGATTTGGTGCTGACTGACTCATCTGACTCTGATTCAACTACCTTTGGAGGTGGAGTTGGTGACTTATTCCTGCACTTCCTGGAGGCTTCTGACTTGAAGGCTACTGATCTTTCCTTGTGTTCAGTTCTTGTTGATTTCTCCTCCTCTTTCCTCACTGTCAATTGCATTTCATAAGACAATAACTTGCCAAACAGTGTAGGTGGAGGAATTTCTCCCAACTTAGCCATTTCTCTAATGGCACAAATCTTTGTGTCCCAATCTTTGGTTAGGGACCTTAGGAACTTGTCATTTAGTTCATAGTTACTGAACTCTCTTCCATAAGACATGAGTTCATTCACTATTCTGTAGAACTTTTTATAGCACTCAGTTATGCTATCACCCTTTCCTTGTCTAAAACTTTCATACTCCTGATTTAGCAAGGATTTTCTATCTTGTCTAACTTCTTCAGAACCTTCCATATACACAATAAGAGTGTCCCACATCTCTTTGGCTGTCTTACAGTGTATAAGATTCTGAAATGTTGCATCATCTATGGCACTCACTATAATGTTTTGTGCCCTCTTGTCCATGGTGGCTAGGACAATCTCATCCTTAGTCATTTCAGAGAAATCCTTTGGGGTTCTCTGATTTGCATCTAGAACAGATATCTTCATGGGCACATATGGCCCCTCTTTGACTGTGATGTAGATCCTAGGGTCAGAGGCTTCCATAAACAGCCTTACCCTTTCCTTCCAGATCCCAAAGATCTCTTTCCTGCATATAGGTAATTTCATGGAACCCAATTCCTTGTGATTTTCAGAGGAACCCATGGTTCTTGATTTTCTTGAATCTGTATTTTGACTTACACTGAATCTGCCACTCAGGATCTCCTCAGACTGTTAGTCCTTTTTGAGGAACCTAGCTCTGATACCACTTGAAAGATATGGTACCTAAACACCTATAGGGGGGTGAATAGGTGACCTAATCCTTTTTGAACTTTAATGGCAGCAATCAGTTATATCACAGAATTCTAACTACTTTTGCATAGCAATCACAAAGCATACACAGCAAATCACAAGCACAGCACAGCAGACACAGTGTCTTATAGTGGTTCCCCAAGATATGGGTACATCCACTTTCCCCCTTCGCCTATCTAGCAGTGTACTAGATTCGGCCAAACTTCTCCACTAGCTCAGAACCCAAATTGGTTCCTACACCTCAGGCCCAAGGCCCTACAACTCAGCTTTATCCCAAAGCCTACACTTAGCCACAAAGGCCTACACTCAGCCAATCAAGGCCTACACTCAGCCAACAAGGCCTACACTCAGAGATTTCAATCTCCTACACTCAGGCTCTTAAGCCCTACCCTCAGCCTTTATAATTACAGGCTTACAATTCACTCAGATCCAAAGGATCCTACAAGATAAAAATGTTTATATAAATAATAACTCAACAACTCAGAAACAAGAGAGGGGAGTTGAGAGTTTCTTGATGAGTTCTTGGAAGAACTCAGCTGGATTCAATCTGACTTAGCTTTCTTCAAAGCTTCTTGAAAGTAGAACTGAATAAGAATGAATCCTCCTGCAGTTGATCCTTGATCTCTGCTTCTTAAGATCCAGAACAAAAACTGAATCCTTCTTCTCAGCCTAGTTCCAGAGGCTGATTTCTTGGATGGAGCCCTCTCTCTCCAACTTCTTAGATCTGCACTTGGACAGCTAGATCTTCTTGTGTTGATACTCTGTGAACCACTTTTTGAATTACTTCAACTACTTGAACAATTATCTGAACAACAGTTTCTGTAAACTGTATGAGCCTATTTATAGGCCTTCTTCATGGTAACCGGCTGGTCTGGTTCATAACTGTCTTCTGACATCTCTGACAGGTGCTGTAGACCGGCTGGAACGGCAGCTGTCAAGTCATCCAGTCAATTCTTGAAAGTTTCTAACTATCTGAAAGTGTCGAGACTTTCTGTCTTTAAGTGTCGACACTTATAGACTAAGTGTCGACACAAGTTGTGTAAGTGTCGACACAAGTCTACAAGGTGTCGACACAACTCCTTGTGTTGTAGATACTATGTCTCGACACAGATTCTTCTGCATGTGTCGACACTGAAATTGAGTGTCGATACAAGTACTTGATCTTCTATCTTTTGCTGAATTCTTCTAAGTGTCGACACATCTCCTTTGTGTCGACACAACTTCTTGTGTTGAATCTGTTAAGTGTCAACACTGCTTCTTGGTGTCGACACAAGTCTTCAATGTTGATACTTGCTGAGTGTCGACACAGCTCCTTGTGTCGACACTTGATTCTTCTGTTGAGACTTCAGCTGAGTGTCGACACATTCCCTTAGTGTCGACACTTATACTTAGAATATTTTGTTGATCTTGCTGTTCCTGGCTAAGTGTCGACACAGCTCCATGTGTCGACACTTTCTTCAAGTGTTGAGTCTTCAGCTTAGTGTCGACACATTGTTCTAGGTGTCGACACTTACTTCATGTGTTGACTCTACTGTTGAGTGTCGACACATTGTTCTGGGTGTCGACACTTACTTCAAGTGCTGACTCTTCTGTTGAGTGTCGACACATTGTTCTGGGTGTCGACACTTATACTTAGTTTCTGCAGACTTTTGCTGAGTGTCGACACAGCTCCAAGTGTCGACACTTTCTTGTGTAGACACAGTTCTCCAAGGTGTCGACACTGCTGTTAAGTGTCGACACAGCTTTACTGCACTTTTCTTCACTGAGTGTCGACACAGCTCCTTGTGTCGACACTTTCTGTCTGGTGTCGACTCTGCATCCCAGGTGTCGACACAATGACTCCAAGTGTCGACACTGCTTGTCTGGGTGTCGACACAAGCTTTCTTAAGTGTCGACACTTTCCCTCTGGGTGTCAACACATGGACTTAGAAACTTTTTGCTTTAGTCCAGTAATTACTTAACCTGCACAAGTAAACTCAACATACATCAAATACATTATGATGTATATCATTGAGTTGGGTGAGACTTCTTCAAATCAGGTACATTTAACCAATGTACCCAACATCTTTCCTACTCATAAGTTGCATCTCATATGACAGCAACTTTCCAAACAAGGTTGGAGGAGAAATATCTGCAAGTTTGGCCACTTCTCTAATGGCACAAATCTTTGTGTCTCAATCCTTTGTCAAGGATCTTAAGAACTTATCATTCAGTTCATAAGTACTGAAGATTCTCCCATAGGACATCAACTCATTCACTATCCTATAGAACTTTTTATAGCACTCTGTGATACTGTCATACTTTCCTTGTCTGAAACTTTCATATTCTTGGTTTAGCATAGATTTTCTATCTTGTCTTACCTCTTCAGAACCTTCCATGTAGACTATCAAAGTATCCCACATTTCCTTTGAAGTCTTGTAGTGAATCAAATTTTGAAAGGTAGAATCATCTATGGCACTTACTATAATGTTCTGGACCCTCTTATCCATAGTTGCCAAGATGATCTCATCCTTGGACATCTCTGAATAGTCCTTGGGAATTCTTTGGTTAGCATCCAGAATTGAAATCTTCATTGGGACATAAGGACCTTCTTTGACTGTAATATAGATCCTTGGATCAGAGGCCTCCATAAACAACCTGACCCTTTCTTTCCAGATACCAAATATTTCCTTTCTGCATATGGGTAGTTTCATTGAACCTAGTTCCTTGTGATTTTCACCAGAACCCATTTTCTTGATTCTTTCTTGATTCTTAAATCTACCTTAAGGATCTCACTCTGACTGTTAAGTCCTTCTTTGAGGAACCTCGCTTTGATACCACTTGAAAGAATTAGTGCCTAACCACCTAGAGGGGGGGGTGAATAGGTGTAATTTTTCTTTTACTTTAAAGGCAGAAAATCTGTTCTGTAATCTAAGCAGCAATTGCAAATTCTACAGCTATCAGCACATCAATCACAGAAACAATCATTCACAGAGTGCACACAGTATTTATAGTGGTTCCCCAAGGTCTGGGTACATCCACTTTCCCCCTTCGCCTATCTATCAGTATACTAGATTCGGCCTAACTTCTGCACTTCACCTCAGATCCTCAGATCTTACAGCTCAGAACCCCAAACAGGTTCCTATAACTTAGAGTGTCCCCACTCCTACAACTCAGGCAAACTGCCCTACCTCAGCCTTCACCAAGGCCTACACTAAGAGAACACAGTCTCCTAAAACTAAGGCACAAAGTCCTACCACTCAGTCTTAAACAAGACCTACACTCAGCCTTTATAAAATATGCTTACAGCTCAGATCTATAATAGATCTTACAGAAATTTGATTAAATAAAGTAAATAACCACCACCCTGAAATAAAGAGAAGGGATGGATGGCTTCTTGAACAGTTCTTAGAAGAACTTGATGGCAGAGATCAACCTCTCTTAGCTTTCTTCAAAGCTTCTTGAATCTGAACTCAGTAGGGTTGAATCTCCTGAGAAGATGATCTTCAATCAGCTTCTGACTTGAGATTCAGATCACAATCTGAATCTTTCTTGGCAGCCTGGTTCAGCAACTGCTCTTCTTAGATGGAGCTCTCTCTCTCCAACTTCTTCTAGATCTTTTGTCGAAAATCTTCTGTATAATTACTTCTCTCAGTTTTGCTCAGAATCTGTATTCTGTAATAATTGATCATCACTTTCTATTGAAGGAGAAAGCCTTTATATAGTCTTCCTCCATGGTAACCGGCTGATCCGGTTTCTAACAACTTTCTGACAGTTCTGACAGTCGCAGTAGACCGGTTGAAATGGCAGCTGTCAAGTCATCCAGTCACTTCTTGAAAATACTGTCTGTCTGAAAGTGTCGAGACTGATCTTCATTATGTGTCGACACAAATAGACTAAGTGTCGACACTAGTAGACTAAGTGTCGACACATGCCTTGGTGGTGTCGACACAACTTATTTTGTTGTTGTAACAGCTTCTCGACACTGCTTCTTCAGAATGTGTCGACACTGATTCTGTGTGTCGACACAAGCCTTCTGTTGAATGTGTCGACACTGATTCTATGTGTCGACACAAGCCTTCTTTGCTTTAACTTGGTTGAAACTTGCTGAGTGTCGACACATCTCCTTTGTGTCGACACAACTTCTTTTGTTGTTGATACTTGCTGAGTGTCGACACATCTCCTTTGTGTCGACAAAAGTACTTCTTTACTTTAACTTTGTTGAAGCTTTACTGTGTGTCGACACAAGTCCTGTGTGTCGACACAGTTGATGTTGACAAATACTTCTGTGTGTCGACACAGCCTCCTGGTGTCGACATATTTGATGTCGACTAAGCTTCTCGGGGTGTCGACACTGCCTCTAAGTGTCGACACAATTTATGTCGATAATTCTTCACAGTATGTCGACACTGCCTGTATGTTAAATTTTCTCAACGTGGTCAGCAAGATAGCCCAAACGCCAATTTAATATCTTCGGAACTACCCAGTTCGCACGTTGAACCAGCGGAAAAACCGAGGACCAGAGGTTTCACCCAACAAACAATGGAAGCACAAGAAGGTCTTTTATACATTCACTTCTTTACAAAACAAGGCATACGTAGCGAGACATGATTTCGCTAGTATTACAGCTGTAAACAGAAAGCACCAAAAAACAAGTCGGGCGGACAGAACCGGAGTCCGTCGAGACCGCGAGGTCGCCGAGGTCGCCGAAGCCGTCAAAACTAAGCTGCAATCCGCCGAATACCACGGAGTCCGCCGAAGCCGCGAGACCACCCAGACACACCGTTATTCGCCTCCTGCTGAACCCGAACTGAGGAACACCCCTACCCGCCTGAAGCCGGCGGACAGGTTATTGAAGCTGGCAAAGATGAAACAGAACTGACAAGCCGCAGAGCGACCTCCTGCTGAGTCCGCAGAGACCGCACACTTCCAAGCACTGACCGAAGTCACAGCCAAACTCCTGGCTCCTTGAAGATATCCGCGCGACCTGCACACAGCAAACCGTCAGCCTGAAACAATCCGCGCGGACTGACAAACACAGACCGCAGCTCCTTGCACACCCCAACTTACTGTTCACTCAAGTTACTTAGATTACTGTAGATGTGTCAGGCGGGTCCTATTTATAGGCAAAGTGAGGAGTGTGGTCACCGCCCAAGAGATAGCGACACCGCCCCAGCCCGCGCGAATGCAAACCACCGTCCGCTGAGTCCGCGAGGACTTAGCCGGTCACAAGGAAAACTGCCAGGAGCAAGGCAACCATTGACGGACTCTCTCCAGTCCGCCCAAGCGATGCGGACAAGGCATCAGCCCGCAAAGCTCCAACCACTGCAGGACAGCAACCCCCTTCAATGGCAGTCCGCACCAACCTGAGGCAGTCCGCAAGACTCACACCTCAATCCGCCACAAGTCCACGACCAAAGGCAGACAGCAACAGACCGCCCGGTCACAGCGGACTTGGCGGATACGGCGGACACCATGAACTTGACACAAAGTGTGACCAAGTCCAAAACCATCAAGGGCCAAATGCGAGCATGGTGGACGTAAACCCCCGTCCGCCAAACACCAAAACACAGACCGCCAGCAGTCCGCAGGCACCTTGCACTCCTGTCCAACGCAGCAGCCTCCTCCCGGACTCCAAACACCAGTCCGCCAACCGGTCTCCACAGCAGAGCACCTGCTGTAATCACCAGAACTTGACAAGGCCTCAGCCAAGCTCTAAGCCCAGTCCGCAACAGCCAATACCGCGGACACATCAGTCCGCAAGCTTCCCGCGAACTCGAGCCAACCCGCCTGTCAACACAAGCTTGCACCCGCGGCCACTGAGCAATGCACCAGTCCGCAAGCCTCTCTATCAGCAGATACCAAGCCGCACAAAACCGCGGACACCATACAACAACCCGCTCAGAACACAGCCGGCTTCCACCAGACTTTCCACCAGGTCGCACAACGAAGTCCGCCCAGTCCGCCCAGTCCGCCAATGCTGTCCGCCACAGGCCGCCCGGCCTGTCCCGTCACCCACTTCCACTTTACAAATTTCAACACTCCCCCTTGAAGTGAGAAGTGGTGACCAAGCCCAGCAAGCTGCGCAAGTGTTCAAAGGGCCCCTTCGACAGTGGCTTCGTGAAGATGTCAGCAAGATTATCTTCACTCCGAACATGCCCGACCAGCAGAGATCCTTCCAACACCTTCTCCCTGATGAAATGGTGATCAATCTCTATATGCTTGGTCCTGGCGTGACACACTGGATTGTTAACCAGTTTGAGAGCACTCTCATTGTCACCCCGGAGTAAAGTAGGCTCTTGCACTTCTTCATGGACATCCTCTATAAGCCTCCTCAACCAAACGGCTTCCCGAGCAGCCAAGGCCGAAGCCTTATACTCCGCCTCCGTGGTTGAAACCGACACCGAGTCTTGCTTCTTGCTACACCACGAGATGCTAGTTCAACCGTAAGTGAACACATAACCTGAAGTAGACCTCCGATCATCCGAATCACCGTCATAGTCAGCATCCGTGTACCCGAGCAACGCAAACTCCGCATCCCTTCCATAGAGGAGTCCCATCTCAAAAGTCACCTTGACATACTTCAGAATTCCCTTTGCCGCCACTAGATGAGATTGTCTTGGTTCAGCCATATACCGACTTACTCGGCCAACAGCATAAGCTATATCCGGCCTTGTAATTGTCAGATAAATCAAGCTCCCAACAAGAGCCCTGAATACCAAGGGATCATGAAGAACCCTTCCCTCATCACGTCGAAGCTTCAGCCCAGATTCTAGTGGAGTAGAGCACTTCTTCTCTTCGCACATGCCGAACCGCTTCACAATACGATCAGCATATCCTTTCTGGCTAATGAGAACCCCGCACTCCTTCCTCTCCACTTTAAGACCAAGAAAGTGATGCAACTCTCCCAAGTCCTTCATCTCGAAGCGTATAGCAAGCTCAGCCCTGAGCCTTGCTACTTCCTCCTCCGAATTTCCTGTGATGATCATATCATCCACATACAGTAGGACCAAGACACGAAGCTCTCCCTTCTTCTTGACGAACAAGCTTGAATCCGAGTTGGAAGCAAGGTATCCACAGAATTGCAAATACTCTGCAATCTTCCCATACCACGCTCTAGGAGCTTGCTTCAACCCATAGAGAGCCTTCCTGAGTTTGCAGACATAGTCCGGATGCTTCTCAGAGACAAAACCAAGCGGCTGATCCATGAAGATGTCCTTGTCAATCTCTCCGTAAAGAAAGGCATTCTTCACATCGAGTTGCCACAACCTCCATGTTGGGTACATTGGTTCTAATGTACCTGATTTGAAGAAGCCTCACCCAACTCAATGATATACATCAAAATGTATTTGATGTATTTTGAGTTACTTGTGCAGGTTAAGTATTTGCAGGACTGAAGCAAAAAGTTTCTAAGTCCATGTGTCGACACCTAGAGGGAAAGTGTCGACACTTAAGAAGACTTGTGTCGACACCCAGGCAAGCAGTGTCGACACTTGGAGTTATTGTGTCGACACCAGGGATGCTGAGTCGACACCAGACAGAAAGTGTCGACACAAGGAGCTGTGTCGACACTCAATGAAGAAAAGCCAGTGAAGCAGTGTCGACACTTAACAGTTGTGTCGACACCCAGTGAAGCTGTGTCTACATCAGAAAGTGTCGACACTTGGAGCTGTGTCGACACTCAGCAAAAGTCAGCAGAGACTAAGTATAAGTGTCGACACCCAGAACAATGTGTCGACACTCAACAGAAGAGTCAACACTTGAAGAAAGTGTCGACACATGGAGCTGTGTCGACACTTAACAAAGAACAGCAAGATCAACAAAATATTCTAAGTACAAGTGTCGACACTAAGGGGATGTGTCGACACTCAGCTGAAGTCTCAACAGAAGAATCAAGTGTCGACACAAGGAGCTGTGTCGACACTCAGCAAGTATCAACACTGAAGACATGTGTCGACACCAAGAAGCTGTGTCGACACTTAACAAATTCAACACATGAAGATGTGTCGACACAAAGGAAATGTGTCGACACTTAAAAGAATTCAGCAAAATTCTGAAGTACAAGTACTTGTGTCGACACACATTATCAGTGTCGACACATGCAGAAGAAATGGTGTCGAGATAAAGAATCAACAACACAAGGAGTTGTGTCGACACCTTGTAGGCTAGTGTCGACACTTAGACTTCTTGTGTCGACACTTGGACTATAAGTGTCGACACTTCAAGACAGTTAGTCTCGACACTTCTAGACAGTTACAAAATTTTCAAGAACTGACTGGATGACTTGACAGCTGCCGTTCCAGCCGGTCTACAGCACCTGTCAGAGTTGTCAGAATTCAGTTATGGACCGGACCAGCCGGTTACCATGAAGAAGGCCTATAAATAGGCTTGTGCTGTCTACAGAAGAAGTGGTTAAGAAAGTTGTTGAAGTTGTCAAAGTTCAGAACAAGTTATTGTCTAAAGAAGATCTAGCTTTCAAGTGAAGATCTAAGAAGTTGGAGAGAGAGAGAGCTCCATCCAAGAAATCAGTTGTTGGAACCAGACTGAGAAGAAGGGTTCAGATCTACTCTGAACCTTAAGTAGCAGAGATCAAGGATCAACTGCAGAAGGATTCAATCTTATTGAGTTCTACTTTCAAGAAGCTTTGAAGAAAGCTAAGTCAGATTGAGTTCAGCTGAGTTCTTCCAAGAACTCATCAAGAATCTCACAACTTATCTCTCTTTCATCTGAGTTGTTGAGTTTATACTTTTTATATTCATTATAACTTGTAGGATCCTTTGGATCTGAGATTGTAAGCCTGCAATTATAAAGGCTGAGGGTAGGAGAGTTAAATCTCTGAGTGTAGGCCTTGGTGGCTGAGTGTAGGCCTTGGTGGCTGAGTGTAGGCCTTGGTGGCTAAGTGTAGGCCTTGGTGGCTGAGTGTAGGCCTTTGTGGCTGAGTATAGGCTTTGTGGAAAAGCTGAGTTGTAGGGCCTTGGGCCTGAGGTGTAGGAACCAGTTTGGGTTCTGAGTTAGTGGAGGAGTTTGGCCGAATCTAGTACACTGCTAGATAGGCGAAGGGGGAAAGTGGATGTACCCAAAGCTTGGGGAACCACTATAAAACTGTGTGTCTTCTGTGTGCTGTGATTTGCTGTGAATGTTGTATGATTGCTGTGCAAAAGTAGATTAGATTCTGTGTTAAAAACTGATTGCTGCCATTAAAGTTTAAAAAGAATTTGGTCACCTATTCACCCCCCCCCCCCCTCTAGGTGTTTAGGTATTATATCTTTCAAGTGGTATTAGAGGGAGGTTCCTCAAAAAGGACTAACAGTCTGAGGAGATCTTGATTGGCAGATTCAGTCTAAGTTAAATTACAGATTCAAGAAAATCAAGAACCATGGGTTCCACAGATAATCACAAGGAATTAGGATCCATGAAATTACCTATATGTAGGAAAGAGATATTTGGGATCTGGAAGGAAAGGGTAAGGCTGTTTATGGAAGCCTCAGACCCTAGGATTTATATCACAGTCAAAGAGGGGCCATATGTGCCCATGAAGATATCAGTTCTAGATGCAAATCAGAGAACACTAAAGGATTTCTCTGAAATGACAAAGGATGAGATTGTCCTAGCCACCATGGACAAAAGGGCTCAAAACATTATAGTGAGTTCCATAGATGATGCAACTTTTTAGAATCTAATACACTGTAAGACAGCCAAAGAGATGTGGGATACTCTTATTGTGTATATGGAGGGTTCTGAAGAAGTAAGGCAAGATAGAAAATCCTTGCTAAATCAAGAGTATGAAAGTTTTAGACAAGGAAATGGTGATAGCATAACTGAGTGCTATAAGAAGTTCTATAGGATAGTGAATGAACTCATGTCTTATGGAAGAGAGTTCAGTAATTATGAACTCAATGACAAGTTCCTAAGGTCCCTAACTAAAGATTGGGACACCAAGATCTGTGCCATTAGAGAAATGGCTAAGTTGGGAGAAATTCCTCCACCTACACTGTTTGGCAAATTGCTGTCATATGAAATGTAGTTGACAGTGAGGAAAGAGGAGGAGAAATCAACAAGAAATGAACATAACGAAAGAACAGTAGCTTTCAAGACAGAAGCCCCCATAAAGTACAGAGGTAAGTCACCAACTCCACCTCCAAAGGTTGCTGAATCAGAGTCAGATGAGTCTGTCAGCACAAAGTCTGAAAGCAGTGAAAGTGATGAAGACTTTGCTGCCTTCACTAGACATTTTCAGAAGTTCTTGAAGAAGAAACAGTGGAGGTCAAGGCCTTCTACTTCACAGGGAAAAGAAGACTTATATCAGAATAAAAGGCTTCAAAGAAGGACAGGAAGAGGACTAAATCTAGCAAGGCAACTGTTTCAAAATAGTGTGCTATTGCTGCAATAGACAAGGCCATGTTGTTGCAGATTGTCCAGAAAAGAGAAAGGAGTCTAGTGACAGGAAGAAGACTCATTTCAAAGGCAAGAAAGAGAAGTCTTTTATTGCCAAAAAGGAGAAGACTCTGTCAGATATTTCTTCTTCAGAAACTGAGTCAGATGCTGAGGCATACATAGGGCTGTTTGCTGAAGAAGAAGAAGAAGATTCATGCAGATTATGGATTCTATATATGAGCAAGAAGACTGTCAGTGCCAAGGACTGATGGCATTGACTGAAAATGACAAAATCCTGGAGCAGCCAGGACCCAGTAAGGTACAAAGTTCAACTTTAAGTTCAGTTTCTTGTGCCAGTACAGAATCAGATTCATCATCATCTAGTGATGAGAGTGTATCTGAGTCTGAGGAAGATATTCATCAGCTGATAGATGAATATAAAGTACTATTGCAAGCTTATAAGAAGAGCAAGTCCCTAGCCAAAAGTCAGGCAAAGGAAATTGCTGATTTCAAAGCTGCTGCAACAGAATTGGAGAAGTCTTTTGATCAAAAGCTAAATGAGATAGCCAGACTGAAGCACATAACTGTGATTCAGATGGGGACTATCACATATAAGAATGATCAAATCAAGAGTCTGGAGATTAATCTTCAGAAGGAGAAGGACTTAGTTGCTAGGTTTTCTAAACCTAAGTCAGTCTTACCCATAATTGATGAATTTATTCATCACAAAGGCAAGGCTGGACTGGATTTTATTAAACCTGCAAGGACTGTTCAGTCCAAGTCCAAGTCCAAGGGCAAAGCCCCAACACTCAACAAGTCAACTGTAGATAAGACAACAAAGACAGTACCTAAGCAAAGGTACAATAAGTTTGAATGTTGGTGCTGTGGCAAGGTTGGCCACTTTGCAATGGACTGTTGGCACAATGCTAGTGCCAAAGTGAGTAACAAACTGCCTATTGGAAAACCAGTAGGTAGCTTTGTCAAGATGCAAACTAACAAGTACCAAGGACCCAAAAATTCTTTGGGTTCTAAGGTTTACTAATCTGTTTTGCAGGTGAGTCCAAGTGGCCATCCCCCAATATGGTACTTGGACAGTGGTTGTTCCAGAAATATGACTGGAACTAGAGGATTACTAAGGGACTACATTCCAATCAAAGATGGTCCAAAAGTCACCTTTGGTGGTTCTGAAAAAGGAATCATCAAAGGGTTTGGTAACATTTCTAGTAACTTGGTTACCATTACTCAAGTGGCTTATGTTAAAGGGTTGAAACACAACCTAATAAGTATAAGTCAATTAAGTGATGTAGGGTATGACATCTCATTTGTTAAAAATGGTTATCATATCAAGAGGTCAACTGATCAAGAGATCATTTTGACTGGTTATAGGAAAAGGAATGTCTACTGCTTAGACATTATGGTTGAGAATAATGGTTCTCAAGTGTGTCTTGTAGCTGATGAGACAGTCTCTCATTGTGTCAAAAGGCACAAGAGGCTAGCCCATCTCAACTACAAGACAATTGGCAAACTCTTTAGTAAAGAGTTAGTGAGGAATGGTCCTCAAGTTAAGTGTGTTAAAGATGGTATTTGCTCAGCTTGTCAAAAGGGCAAGCAGACAAGATCCACCTTTAGAAGCATAGAAAACAAAGATGTTGTGAGGTGTTTATACCTCTTGCATATGGATCTCTTTGGTCCAATGTCAGTTCACAGCCTAGGTAGGAAGGTCTATACCTTTGTAGTTATAGATGACTACTCAAGGTTTTCCTGGGTGTTCTTCTTAAGACAGAAATCTGAAACACCTAGTGTCTTCCATAGCTTTATCAAGCAAATTCAGAATGAACTAGACAGTACAGTGGTCAAAATTAGAAGTGACCATGGTACTGAATTTTAGTCTGATAGCATGACAAAACTATGTGAAGAATTTGGGATATTTCAAGAATTCTCTTCACCTAGAACACTTCAGCAAAATGGCATTGCTGAGAGGAAGAATAGGACCTTGATAGAGGCTGGTAGGACCCTATTAAGTGATACATCACTACCAGAATATTTCTGGGCTGAAGCAGTTAATACTGCATGCCATGTTATTAATAGGGCTACCATTACTAAAGGCCTCAACAAGACCCCCTATGAGGTTGTGAAAGGCAGGAAACCAAACCTATCCTACTTCAGGATCTTTGGTTGTAAATGCTTCATACTTAACAATGGAAAGTCTTACTTGACTAAGTTTGCTGCCAAGTCCCAAAAGGGAATTTTTGTTGGGTACAGCAATAACAGTAAGGCTTATAGAGTCTACAACTTGTCTACACAAGTTGTAGAAGAATCTGTACATGTGGTTTTTGATGAGACTAAACTTTTTAACAATGAGTTGTCTAGTAGTGTATGCAGCCCCACAGGTTTAACAAAGAAAATGGACAAGCTTACTATAGAAGAAGTACCTACTGCAAGACAGCAAGTAGAAGACAGTGGCTGTTGTCCAGGGAGAGAACTACATGTACCAATTGCTGATGAAGTTCAAGGAGTACAGTATGATGGAGATGCTGAAGAGATTCAACCAGAAGTCAGGATGCCTCCAGCCAATAGGCATCTTAGAGATCATCCAGTAGAGCAGATTATTGGTGATCCAAGACAAGGAGTACAAACAAGAAGCAGAAATCTGAATGCTGCAATCTACTCCAGTTTTCTATCTCAAGTTGAACCAAAGAAGTTTGAAGAAGTCATACTAGATCCACAATGGACTGAAGCAATGCAAGAAGAGCTTAATCAGTTCAAGAGGTGCAAGGTCTGGGAACTTGTTCCTAAACCTAAAGACCACAATATAATAGGAACCAAGTGGATCTACAGGAATAAGATGGATGAACAAGGGGGCATCATTAAGAATAAAGCAAGATTGGTTGCTAAAGGATATAGGCAGGAAGAAGCTATTGACTTTGATCAAACCTTTGCTCCAGTAGCCAGACTGGAAGCCATAAGGATGTTTCTTGCCTATGCAACCTTTCAAGGATTCAAAGTTTACCAAATGGATGTCAAGTCAGCATTTCTGAATGGTAATCTTAAAGAGGAAGTCTATGTGGAACAGCCCTCAGGTTTTGTTGATTCAACTTTACCTAATCATGTCTATAGACTTAGGAAAGCTTTATATGGGTTAAAGCAAGCCCCTAGGGCTTGGTATGAAACCCTATCTAGTTTCCTCATTGAGAACAAGTTCTCAAAGGGGAAAATAGATAAGACTCTATTCCTTAGGGAATCTAGAGGCAAAGTTATACTTGTCCAAATATATGTAGATGACATTATATTTGGGTCTACTGAAAGTAGCCTTTGCAAAAAGTTTACAAAACTTATGCAAAGTCAATTTGAGATGAGTAGTATGGGAGAGCTGAAGTTTTTCTTGGGTCTCCAAGTTAAACAGACTGAGAGTGGTTTATCCATATGTCAGTCCAAGTTCACCTTAGAACTCATAAGGAAGTATGGTATGGATTCATCCAGTACCATGAAGACTCCTATGGGGTCAAGTATGTCTCTTAGCAAGGATGATGCAGGGAAGCCTGTAGATGAAACCTTGTATAGAGGGATAGTTGGCTCCCTATTATACTTGACTGCTAGTAGACCAGATATCATGTATGCTACATGTGTCTGTGCAAGGTATCAAGCCTGCCCTAAAGAGTCTCATTTGACAGCTGGCAAAAGGATATTGAGATATCTAAAGGGCACTCCCTATCTAGGCCTCTGGTACCCTAGGAATGGGGATTTTGAACTAACAGGTTATTCAGATACAGACTTTGCAGGATGCAAAGAAGATAGAAAAAGCACTACTAGAACCTATAAATTCCTAGGTGGGAGACTAATTTCATGGAGTAGCAAAAAGCAAACAAGTGTGGCTATCTCCACTGCAGAGTCAGAGTATGTGGCTGCAGGAAGTTGCTGTGCTCAACTTCTGTGGATACAACATCAGCTTGAGGACTATGGATTTCAGGTAAGTAGAACTCCACTCTTTTGTGATTCTACTAGTGCTATTTCAATAGCCAATAATCTTATATCCCATAGTAGAACAAAACATATTGAAATTAAATATCATTTTCTTAGGGAGCATGTAGAAAGAGAAGATATTTTATTGGAATATGTGAAAACTGATAATCAATTAGCTGATATGTATACTAAGCCCCTAGAAGAAGCTAAGTTCAATAGATTTAAAATTGAACTAGGAATGATAAACTTAGAGTAAGTTTACAGTATTGAAATTGGCTAAGTAAAAAGGTGTCGACATATGGAGATTTCTGTGTCGACACAGTAAGTAGGTGTCGACACTTCAGGAAAATGGTGTCGACACATCTAGGAAGTTGGTGTCGACACTACAGAATATTAGTGTCGACACATGTCAAGTAGGTGTCGACACATCCAATGTGGTGTCGACACTTAAGTTTTACTCAGAATTTTCTAAGTAAAGTCTCGACTATTAGTCGAGTTGAGTGGTGTCAACACATAAACAAGTGTCGACACATATAATCTGTTGACTAAACTTGTGTCGACACATATGTATCGAGACATTATAAGTCAGTGTCGACACTTAATGCCAGTGTCGACACAATCTAAGTTAGCTGCCCGCCTTTTCATCTTCAAAATTAGAAAGGTATAAATAGGGTTTTGTCTTTGTTTGTCGACACGCTTTCAAAGTTTCGAGACCAAAACTGCTGTGTCGACACCTCTATTCTCTCAAGACAAATTCTACAAACCCTAATGGCACCTAAGCTAGAGGAGAACGTCAACGAAGGGTACGAACTGGTGCGGGATGCTTTTGATGATGCTGATCAAGAAATCCAGACTGTCATAACCCTAGTAGCCGATTCAGGGTTGGAATATCTTGTTTCTGAACCTACTAAAATCTGGAAGAAAGAAGTACTAGAATTCCTCAATGGAGCTGAAGTGGACGAATCTGGATACAAAATCAAATCCAGAGTTCATGGAGCAAAGGTTAAGGTATCCCCTAAGAGTCTGCGGAAGATTCTACAGCTACCAAGAACTAAAGAGGAAGCTGAGGTTACAGCATCAAAGACCAGGGAAGCACTAACCTGGTGTGGACTAGATTCTAAGATGAAGATAGGATCTTTGTTTAACAGGAAAGGAATGAATAGTCAAGGGAAATTCCTTTCTGAGATTATTGGCAAAGTCATACTCAGCAAGCCAGGAGGGCATGACAGAGTGTCTGCCTATATATTTAGTATTATGACAAGGATAATCTTCTCTCTGCAAACTGACTGGTCTATGGTAGTTTTTGAGAAGATTAAGGAAAGCTTGAAGAAGCCCAACCTGGGCAGGATTTTAAGTCTTTACCTTGCTGGTGTAATACCTGAAGTTATGAGTACAGCTGCTGGAAGCAAAATAAATCATATGAGAAAAATGGACATGAGGTTGTTCTCTAGATGGGACAGGGTGTTGACTAAGGAGATGCCAACCCCTGAGAAGATAGTTCCTGAGAAGATATCACCTCCAAAGAAAAAGAGGAAAACTGCTCCAGTGGCTCAAGAGTCCACTAGCAGCTCAGACAATGAAGAACAAGTTGTCTTCACTCCAGATGAGAATGAGGAAGAGCCTGCTGTAAAATCTCCTGCTCCTCAAGATGATGCTGAGATCCAGGGGGAGCTACCTCAAGCTAGCCCCATACACAAGGATCAAAGCCAGGGAGAGCTTCTAGTTGTAGATGAACCCACTACACTAGAAAGTGAACAAGCAACCAACATTATCCTAGAGGTAATCACTGAACTCAATACTTTAGATTTTCCTATGGAAGATACTGATTTGTCTGATGTTCATCAGTAAACTCAGCTGGATAATCAAGTCCCAGATGCTGTCTTGGAAGACACATCTGTTGCAGCTCAAATAGTTCCTGATCCAGTGGTTGAAGAGACCAGAATTTCTCCTGCCAATTCTCCACAAGAGTATACCATGGAAGATCTTTTCCTAAATCTAGATCAAGAAGACTTTGGAAAAGAAACTACTGCTGCTGAAGGAGAAAATGCTCCAGTTGAGGGGGAGCACATGCAAAGTATGGAAGAGCCTGTGAGGCAAGAAACTGAGAAGGCACAAGATGTGCAAACTGAGAGGCCTCCAAGCCCTAAGGAGAGGGTGGATATAGCCAGCACCTCTGCCTCTGAAGATGAGGAGATTGCTAGGGAAAATAAGAAGAAGTTTCAGGTCTTTAGAAGAAGAAGTCAGAGTTACAAAAAGGCTTTGCAAACAGTTGCTCCACAGCCTATAGTTCAGCCAGCACCATCAATTTATTATAGTGCATTGATGGTTGCTATGCAGATCAAGTTGGATGAGCACAGGCAGGCAATTGAGAAGTATGTTGAAGGGCAGAAATCATTACAATTTGATCTGGCCCAAGATATCAAGTCAATAAGATTTGAGATGAATCTAAATAAGAAGGAGATGACTGAATGTTTCCACAAGGGTGGAAATGCAGTGGTGTTCTTGGCTACACACCAGGAGAAGATAAAAGCACAGGTGGATGACATAGCTGTGAAGCAAGGATATGTACTTGAAAACCAAATCAGAATGAATGACAATTTGACAGCATCTCACAATGCTATTGTCACAGAAATGAAGAACTTAGCTGTTGGACCTTCTACCTCTACTGCTACTATTAAAGCTGATTTTGACAAAGTATTCCTAGAAGAAATCACTGCTCTTAAGACTGCCATCCAAGACTCACAGAAGATTATAATTGACAAACTCCAAAGGTTAAAACCTTTCTTTAAGGATGGAGTCAATTATTTGGACAGTCGAGTGAGATTTCAAAAAGATGATGTGAGGGCTCATATAGAAAGAGAAGTCATAAAGGGGGAGAGAGTGTTAGTCAAGGCGAGCTCTGATCATGCCAAGTGGATATCTAATTCCATCAGAGCTACACTGGGTTATCCTCCTCTTTGTGATGATGACAATGTTGCTGAATCTGGAATTCATCCTGCCTATCTAGGAGGAGAGCAACCTGAAGTGGCTCAAGTCATTTATCCTCCTCCAGATTTTGACATGATTCATGCAGATGTACAGTCCATGTATAGCCCACCTGGGGGTAAGGACAATGTTATTATTGAAAAAGTTATTCAGCCAATGTCTGAAGCTATGCAAGAGGCACTGCAGAAAGAAGAAGAGACAAGATTGTCTAAGAAGAGGTTTAGGGAACAAGCTGAACAAAGACCAGACTTTGAGCAGTGGAGCCCTACATCAAGGAACATTATATTAACTGCCTGGAAAGCTGCCAAAGATAACATTCAAGACAGGAATAAGTGGTTTTCTGAAGCTGAATGGAGGAAACATGAGTCAAGGTAGGAGTCCATAGTTCAATATAGAAGGAAGGCCAAGATGGGAAAGCTACCTCCTACTGCTCAGGAGCCTAGCAAGTACTTTCCAAAGCCATTTCATTATTTTGAAAGGCAAAAGATCAAAGCAGAAGATCTTAAGAAGAAAGACTTGAAAGGCAAGAAGCATGTTGATGCTGAAGTTGCTGATGCTCCTGTTCAAGCCAAAGTACAAGCTGGAAAAGGAATAGTCATTAAGGAGCCAGAACAGAAATAGAATTAAAATTTTCTTGAAGTTTACTTTGTAATCTTTTTGATGTAAAACATTTTGTGAACCTCTGAAAATGAATATGACATATATTAGAACATTATGTTATATGTTAAATCTATTTCATATTTGTTCTGTGATAATGTCTATGTCTATTTCATATTTGTTCTGTGATGATGTCTATGAATACATGTGTGATTAATACATGTTTATGCTTACCCTGCTATATAGTATCCTGCTTTACATCATTTTGTAATTTTTATTATGAATGGTGTATATCATTGACTAAGGGTTATGACTTCTCCAAATAGGGGGAGATTGTTGGGTACATTGGTTCTAATGTACCTGATTTGAAGAAGCCTCACCCAACTTAATGATATACATTAAAATGTATTTGATGTATTTTGAGTTACTTGTGCAGGTTAAGTATTTGCAGGACTGAAGCAAAAAAGTTTCTAAGTCCATGTGTCGACACCCAGAGGGAAAGTGTCGACACTTAAGAAGACTTGTGTCGACACCCAGGCAAGCAGTGTCGACACTTGGAGTTATTGTGTCGACACCAGGGATGATGAGTCGACACCAGACAGAAAGTGTCGACACAAGGAGCTGTGTCGACACTCAATAAAGAAAAGCCAGTGAAGCAGTGTCGACACTTAACAGTTGTGTCGACACCCAGTGAAGTTGTGTCTACATCAGAAAGTGTCGACACTTGGAGTTGTGTCGACACTCAGCAAAAGTCAGCAGAGACTAAGTATAAGTGTCGACACCCAGAACAATGTGTCGACACTCAACAAAAGAGTCAACACTTGAAGAAAGTGTCAACACATGGAGCTGTGTCGACACTTAACAAAGCACAGCAAGATCAACAAAATATTCTAAGTACAAGTGTCGACACTAAGGGGATGTGTCGACACTCAGCTGAAGTCTCAACAGAAGAATCAAGTGTCGACACAAGGAGCTATGTCGACACTCAGCAAGTATCAACACTGAAGATGTCACATCCCGCATTTTCTCATTTATAATAATAAATCAGAGCACGAGAAAACTACGAGCTGTGATGCCACGTCAAGCACGGTATAACTGTTAACGCTCAGGCAACACTCTAAACCTTCAAATCATAAGTTAAAATGAATAGAAAACTGATTTTTAAATTAATTGGTCGTATCCCTCGGCTCAGTGGATCAGATAGTCCACGGTTTGAAAACTATTTTTATACGTAGCGGAAAAATACTTCATTTATGCTAAACATCCTAAAAGAGCGCATAAGCGTCCTAAGAGGACAACTTACACTATGCAAGACCCTAGATTTCAATTTATAATGTTTATAAGGAAAACCATCTTTTTACGCATTTGGAAAATAGAGATTGAGCTTTTATAAAACATGCTGATCATGCAATACATATAGTAGTTCTTTTATAGGGTTTAAAGTAACTAGCAACCTAGCATAAAACATTCCCAGAGAGCAAGTGAAACTACCACAAAACAGGTAAACTAGCAGCTAAGCAAATACTTAATATCACAAAGGAAAATCACCAACGAGCGTCAACAACCTGACACGAACTCGTTGGCGAGCATGTATGTCTGTACTACTACAAGGCTAAAGAACTACCTCGACAAGCGAGGAAAACACTGCCAAAGCGCAGTCCACAGAGAAACTCCTGAAACTAGCCGCACAGCCGGCTACAGACCTGAACCTGAGGCATTCAAAAGAAGAACACCTCAGCAAGAAATAATGAAACAAGTGGCAAAGAAGCATCAGATAATAATTGAAAAGAACAGTAAGGTAAAGGGTTACCAACCCTGCAAGAGACTATGCTGAAAGTCTCAGCTAAAGAATCCAAAAGAGGACAAAAAAATGCAAGAGTAATAATCAGTAAAGTGAGAGAAATGCAACAAGTACAGAAACGTACCAAACTCCGCTCAAGCCTGCAGAGACAGAAGGAAACCAATATGCATCAAATGAACAGTAAGAAGGAACTAACAGTCCTAAACTTGTAAATCATTAGCACTGGCACAAATCCCAAACCTGTGTCGGAGACTAAGAACAGTCACAACCGAACAACCAGGTCCAGGTGTCTCAAGAGTACTAAAGGGGCCGCCACGGGGTCCACACACATAGAGTTCCAACCTCTTACAGGAACCCAAAAAAAATATCCAAAGGAGGGAATGGTGGTGGCCACGGCTCGAACTCCCCTGGTACCATACTCCTTCAGAAACCCAGCTACCACATGCTAAGGATCCACGATTCAGCGCCAAAACTAGCCGACAACACCACTTAGAAACTACCAAGTTCTACAACCAAAACCCGTCGAATTATTTCCCCCTATCCGCCGATTTATTTTCCCCTACCCGCCGAGTTATTTCCCCCTACCCGCCGAGTACAACTAAAATAAAACTGATAACTTCCTATTTTGGGCCGACTACAAGCCCTAAACTAGGAACATTCCAATATTACCTATTCTACGACAAGGAGGAAAGAATAATAAAACAAAAAAAATGCAACTCATGGAGGCACGCAAGGGGGGAGAAATCCACTTGCCTCAAATAGACCTCGAAAACGTCACCCAAAATACTCCAACACGTAGATCCGTCCAAGAGCGGACACGCAGAGACGAGATCTACGAAAAAAACGGACAACCGGGGTTAGGGCCGAAAAAAATCTAAGGCGAAACGGTCACCGAAACGGGAAAAACTTACCGCGATCTCGAAGCTCTCGCCGAGAACTTTCCAACGCCGCGATCGGATCGAAATTCCGTCCACCGGATCGGCGGTGGCGGCCGCCGGAAGATTTGCGAACGGAAGGGTTCCGCACTCCGCAAAAATTTCGCACAGGAGGGGGGGGGGGGGGGCTGATCGGGGGAAGAAGAAGAGTTTTTTTTTCTTCTTTAACTAATATATAAATATATAAATAACTAATAATAATAATAATATATTATTTATTATAATATAGCATATAAAAGGGGGGGGACCCGATCGGTGAGAATGAATCTCACCGATTCGGTGAGAATCGGTGAGATTCATTCTCACCGATTCTCTACTAATTCTATTTTTTTTTATAAATACTTTATATAAATATATATATATAATAGTATATATAATTATTATAATATGATAACCTTATATAGTTACGGAGGGCCAAACGCGCGCCGAATCGAACGAAATTCGCACCGTAGGCGAATGACGACGCTACGAATCCAACGGTGAAGTCGAAATCGAATTCCGACGCACCGTTATCGAGATAATAATTTCTAAAGTTAACGGCGTACGCGAAAACATACAAACTTCAATCGCGTGCCGAGGCTCCAAAAATGCTCGGAACGCGACGAAACTTGACGAGCAAGTCTAAAATTAGCCGATATAATTTCCTAATATAAAATTTTCCACTCCCGACGCAAATCCCAAAATCTGCCCGGTCAAACCTAACGAACGCAAAACGCGCTAACGACAAAGTCGGTAACAAAATCCGACGAACAAAACTCGGGCAAAAACTCCCGAAGCCAAAACACAAGCATTCCCCAAGAGGCTCCACCGAGTCACCAAACAGACTCCGGCTCGCTAGGGAATCTTGCTACCAGGCATCACCAAGCCACGCAGGGAACCTAAAGAGCTAAAAGCACGCTCTAACAACGTTACCTGACCAACACGCGCTAACATAACGCTCTGACGTCATAATACGTCAAATAAGAAATTAAATAAATCACTGGAAAAAATCGGGGGCGTTACAGTCACTCCCCCTAAAAGAAAGTTTCGTCCCGAAACTTTACGCATAAAACAATTCTACCAAAGAAGGAAAAGGAAATAACTAAGGGTTATCGAATGCTTACCGAGCACATCTAGGAGAACAAATGAGGATGCGCCTCCCTCATAGCTGACTCCAACTCCCAAGTCGCGCTCTCCACGTCTTGGTTTTTCCACAGAATCTTTACCATCGGTATTGTCTTTTTCCGCAACACTCGATCTTGCACATCCAAAACATGGATAGGAACTTCCACGTAGGAAAGGTTAGGCTCCAACTGGGGCACTGCATCCAGCACTTGTCTGTCACTTAGCACACACCTCCGCAGTTGGCTCACGTGAAAAACATTGTGCACGCCAGGAAAATTTGCGGGCAATTTCAACTTGTAGGCTGACACACCAATCCGCTCCACAATTTCAAATGGTCCCACATACCTTGGGTCCAACTTATGGTTCTTACCGAACCTCTTCACTCCAACCATCGGGGAAACCTTAAGGAATACCATGTCCCCCACAGAAAATTCCAAAACGGACCTACGTCGATTGGCGTTCTTCTCGTACCGCTCTTGCGCTATCCGAAGCTTCTCTCGAATAAGCTTTACAGAGACTTCCATTTCTTCTAAGGCATCTGGACCTAACATCGGCCTCTCACCAACCTCAGCCCAAAACAGAGGAGTTCTACATCGTCTTCCATATAGCGCTTCGAAAGGAGTCATTTGCAGACTCTCTTGATAACTGTTATTGTATGCGAACTCCATCAACCTCAAGCGTTCATCCCACGCTCCTCCGTGGTCTAATATATAACAACGGATCATATCTTCCACAATCTGATTAACACGCTCCATTTGACCATTGGTTTGTGGATGATATGCGGTAGAATATCTTAAGTCAGTTCCCAATCCTTCTTGAAGGCTCTTCCAGAAACGAGACGTAAACCTGGAGTCTCGATCTGATACTATACTTACGGGTACTCCATGTAACCTGATAACTTCATTCAAATATAGCTCCGCTATCTTTTTCATCGAGTAACCAATCTGAAAGGGTACGAAGTGCGCACACTTTGTTATCACCCAAACAGAGTCATGCCCTCGGGGAGATCTCGGCAAACCAGTAATGAAATCCATTGAGATACTCTCCCACTTCCAAGTTGGAATCTCTAAAGGTGCTAATTTTCCACCAGGCCTTCCATGATCAGCCTTAACTCTTTTGCACGTAAAGCATTCTGACACAAACCTTGCAATGTCACCCTTCATCCCAATCCACCAGGCAATCTGTTTCAAGTCCTTATACATTTTTGTAGACCCTGGATGGTAGGCCACACTTGAACCGTGTGCCTCACTGCACAACTTATCTCGAATATCTCGAAAATTGGGGACGCAAAATCTACCGCGGTACTTTAGAGTACCCGCATCATCGATCGAAAAGTCAGGCAGCTCCCCCTTCTCAGTTCTATTATGAAGGTGCAGTAGATCAGGATCGTTCTTTTGATGAAGCCTCGAAAGAGAAATCCATGAAGGCTCAGACACTTCCAAATTGCTTGGCGAGTCACATCTACCAACTGAAATATCCATTAAAAGAAACTCTTCTACCAACAACTCAGTGGAGAGATTGAAAATTTTCCAAGTCTTCCTGCTTAAGGCGTCGGCTACCACGTTAGCCTTACCCGGATGGTATAATATCTCCACTTCATAATCAGCCACATACTATAACCATCTGCGCTGGCGCAAGTTCAACTCCTTTTGAGTGAAGACATACTTCAAACTCTTATGATCTGTATAAATCTTGCACTGCGCGCCATACAACAAGTGTCTCCATAATTTCAATGCATAAATAACTGCTGCGAATTCCAAGTCATGCGTAGGGTAGTTCCTTTCATGAATCTTAAGCTGTCTTGACCCATATGCAATCACTTTTCCTTCTTGCATCAGCACACAACCAAGACCCACGTGGGATGCGTCCACGTAAACGGCATAGTCTAATCCTTCCGTAGGCAATGTCAATATCGGAGCAGTGCACAGTCTATTCTTTAGCTCTTGGAACGCTTCTTCGCACTTATCGCTCCATACAAATGCTGCATTCTTCTGCGTCAATTTGGTCAATGGCGCAGATAACGTAGAGAAACCCTCTACAAATCTTCTATAGTAGCCAGCCAACCCTAGGAAGCTTCTTATTTCTTTGGGTGTGGCAGGTCTCGTCCATTCCATAACTACGGCTATCTTTTCTGGGTCGACAGAGATTCCGTCCTTGTTAACCACATGACCCAGGAAAGAAACCTGAGGCAACCAGAACTCGCATTTACTTAGCTTGGCGAACAACTTATGGTCCCTCAAGGCAGATAAAACTAGACGCAAATGTTGGTCATGCTCCTCAACATTGCGTGAATACACCAACACATCGTCTATAAATACGACCACAAACTTGTCCCGAAAGTCCTTGAAGACCATGTTCATCATGTCCATGAAAGCAGAAGGTGCGTTGGTCAAACCAAACGACATCACCAAAAATTCAAAATGTCCATGTCGGGAACGGAAGGCAGTCCGCGGTATATCTGATTCACGGATCCTTAACTGGTGGTAGCCCGAACGAAGGTCAATCTTAGAGAACACGGCGCTGCCTCGCAGTTGATCAAACAAATCATCTATCCTTGGCAACGGATACCTATTCTTGATCGTTACCTTATTTAGCTCTCTATAATCGATGCACAACCTCATCGATCCATCCTTTTCTTGACGAACAAAACGGGAGCACCCCAAGGCGAAGAACTCGGCCTTATAAATCCGTTCTCAAGCAACTCGTCTAACTGGATACGCAACTCCTCCAGTTCGCGTGGGGCCATCCGGTAAGGCGCCTTGGCAATAGGACGCGTACCCGGCTCCAAATCTATAACAAACTCCACGTCTCGATCAGGCGGGAGACCAGGAAGATTAGCTGGAAAGACATCAGAAAAATCACGAACCACCGGGATCTCCTCCAAACACGGCAAACTAACCTTGGTTTCTAAAATCGAAACCAAACAAGCAAAACATCCGGAATCTACAAGCTTCCGAGCACATACCGCCGATATAGTCGGAGAATCCTGGCGCGGATAACCGTAAACACTCCCGGGCTGACCGTTGTCCATCCTGAAGTCCAAGCGTTTACCCTTGCATTGGATCACAGCATCATATCTGGACAACCAGTCCATGCCTAGGATCACATCGAAGTCTACCAGATCTAACAGCTTCAAATCAGCAAACGCGAGGAAATCGCCTAACAAAATTGGACAACTCTGAATACCCTGGTCCGAAACTACAGATTCGCCTGAAGGAAACTTGACACAGAACGCATCACCAACACGATCGAGATCCAACCGGTAACGCTCTACGAAGGCCCTAGCCACAAATGAGTGGGTAGCGCCGGAATCGAACAGAACACGCGCCCAGCGGTTCTTTACCTTAAATCGTCCTATAAAATTGCACACGCGACTAAGGAAGCGAACGCTCAAAACTATAACTATGAGCTAAACATTAAAACTAGGGGAGGATCTAACCTGATATCACTTGCGTGGACGTCTGAGCTTCCTCCATAGAGACCACGTTCAACTTTCCTTTTCCCTTGTCCACTCGCTGCGGCGGCGGCAAGGCCTGAAGAGGAACTGGCTGCAGAGTAAGTTGAGTCTGCGGGCACTGATACTTGAGATGGCCCACTTGACCGCACAAGAAACAACTTCTAGTCTTCTTCCAGCAATGGGCATCATCGTGCCCCGGCTTCTTGCATACCGAACAAAGCAAATCTTTCTTTTGGACACCTTGGATCGCATGAATCTGCTCTTTCTTTTGAGCTCCTAACCTTTGATAACATCTTTCCAATGGATGGCCCGGTCGGCCACAGAAACTGCATACCTCCTTATTTCTCTTCCTCGGAGCCGCGTCAGGGACCTGAGTACTCTTACCCTCATCAGACTTTCTTTTATCCTTCCTCAGTTGTTGACCTCGATTCTTGGCATTATCAATTGCCTCTACCTTTAAGGCAGCTTCCACCATACCAGCATAACTTGAGGTCGCATAGGCACTTGCTAATTGCTGGACGTCACTCCTTAGCCCAGCCAGAAATCGCTTGCTTCTATTTTCGTCGGAACTCACCAAGTCTGGGGCAAATCGGCTTAGCTTACTAAACTCAATTTCGTACTCACTAACCGTGAGCTGCCTCTGCTTTAAGTGCAGGAAATCATTCATCAGACGGTCCCTCTCGACCGATGGCAGAAACTTGCTCAGAAGTAGCTCCTTAAAGGACTCCCAGAAACACCCGTCCTTCAGACCTTCTTTCTCCCTCAGCCACCGGCCCTTTGCCAACCCTTTGAGCTGATACGCGGCTAACATCACTTTCTGATCATCAGTGATCCCGGAGTATGAGAACATCTCCTCGATTGATATCATCCAATCGTCTAAGACCATGAAATCTGCCTTGCCATCATACGTCGGAGGCCTAAGTCGCTGAAACTGAGAAATAAAGGTCATCTCTGGTGGCACCACGACCGGAGGCACCAGAGGAGCGGGGGGAACAGGGACAGCTTGACCCACAACAGGGTCCTGAACTCTCGGAATCTGCCCTGCCACAACTGCTAACAAGGACTGGACCTGAGACTGCAAATCCCCTACTTGCTTTGACAAGGCTTCATTGCTTTGTCTCAGACCTTCTATCACTGCGCTGCTCTGCGCACCTGATGATTCTCCCTCCGACTGGGGAGTCAACCTTGTCGAAGGACGCCTCGACATTCTAATGGAACAACAAAACACTAATTATACACCTAGCCCACCCACTAGAACCAAACACATAGTACAAACAATACATACTTAATTACTTGCTCATGCTGCTAACTTGCTCTGGGATTTTTTTTGTACTGATGATATGCTTATCCTACGATGATTCACTATCATCCAACTAACTCTTGTGCCTAGATCAGGAATGCATGAATTTATATTCTTTTTTACTCAAAATCATGTGTGTACACATGTCATCCTGCAAATCTTTAGCTTGGCACGTTGTGCTTATGCAATGTTATGCTATGCATGATTGTGCTATGCATTCTAAAAAGGCCCTAATGCATGTTATGAGCGGCGTACACATGAAAATGTTATGCATCCCATACTACATAACATTTCCATGCAACGAAAAAGAAAACGTGCTAGCCGCATTCATGTGGTGAGGTTATGCATCTCATACTACATAACCCTCACATGTTGCCTCCTATGGTGGATCCATATACAAACACATAGTATGCATCCCATACTACATAATATGCCTCGTATACTTCATGTCATGCTATGAGTGTAGTGTTCGTGCTTCAGCCAAGACGTGCTGATGACATATCGGTGTGTGTATGATATGACTCTAAACACCTAACACTTACAGGGACAGGTTGCCCGACAATTTGTCAAGCAACCTCCCTCTGATACCAACTGTCACATCCCGCATTTTCTCATTTATAATAATAAATCAGAGCACGAGAAAACTACGAGCTGTGATGCCACGTCAAGTAGGGGAAACTGCTAACGCTCAGGCAACACTCTAAACCTTCAAATCATAAGTTAAAATGAATAGAAAACTGATTTTTAAATTAATTGGCCGTATCCCTCGGCTCAGTGGATCAGATAGTCCACGGTTTGAAAACTATTTTTATACGTAGCGGAAAAATACTTCATTTATGCTAAACATCCTAAAAGAGTGCATAAGCGTCCTAAGAGGACAACTTACTCTATGCAAGACCCTAGATTTCAATTTATAATGTTTATAAGGAAAACCATCTTTTTACGCATTTGGAAAATAGAAATTGAGCTTTTATAAAACATGCTGATCATGCAATACATATAGTAGTTCTTTTATAGGGTTTAAAGTAACTAGCAACCTAGCATAAAACATTCCCAGAGAGCAAGTGAAACTACCACAAAACAGGTAAACTAGCAGCTAAGCAAATACTTAATATCACAAAGGAAAATCACCAACGAGCGTCAACAACCTGACACGAATTCGTTGGCGAGCATGTATGTCTGTACTACTACAAGGCTAAAGAACTACCTCGACAAGCGAGGAAAACACTGCCAAAGCGCAGTCCACAGAGAAACTCCTGAAACTAGCCGCACAGCCGGCTACAGACCTGAACCTGAGGCATTCAAAAGAAGAACACATCAGCAAGAAATAATGAAACAAGTGGCAAAGAAGCATCAGATAATAATTGAAAAGAACAGTAAGGTAAAGGGTTACCAACCCTGCAAGAGACTATGCTGAAAGTCTCAGCTAAAGAATCCAAAAGAGGACAAAAAAATGGAAGAGTAATAATCAGTAAAGTGAGAGAAATGCAACAAGTACAGAAACGTACCAAACTCCGCTCAAGCCTGCAGAGACAGAAGGAAACCAATATGCATCAAATGAACAGTAAGAAGGAACTAACAGTCCTAAACTTGTAAATCATTAGCACTGGCACAAATCTCAAACCTGTGTCGGAGACTAAGAACAGTCACAACCGAACAATCAGGTCCAGGTGTCTCAAGAGTACTAAAGGGGCCGCCACGGGGTCCACACACATAGAGTTCCAACCTCTTACAGGAACCCAAAAAAAATATCCAAAGGAGGGAATGGTGGTGGCCACGGCTCGAACTCCCCTGGTACCATACTCCTTCAGAAACCGAGCTACCACATGCTAAGGATCCACGATTCAGCGCCAAAACTAGCCGACAACACCACTTAGAAACTACCAAGTTCTACCACCAAAACCCGCCGAATTATTTCCCCCTACCCGCCGATTTATTTTCCCCTACCCGCCGAGTTATTTCCCCCTACCCGCCGAGTACAACTAAAATAAAACCGATAACTTCCTAGTTTGGGCCGACTACAAGCCCTAAACTAGGAACATTCCAATATTACCTATTCTACGACAAGGAGGAAAGAATAATAAAACAAAAAAAATGCAACTCATGGAGGCATGCAAGGGGGGAGAAATCCACTTGCCTCAAATCGACCTCGAAAACGTCACCCAAAATACTCCAACACGTAGATCCGTCCAAGAGGGGACACGCGGAGACGAGATCTACGAAAAAAACGGACAACCGGGGTTAGGGCCGAAAAAATCTAAGGCGAAACGGTCACCGAAACGGGAAAAACTTACCGCGATCTCGAAGCTCTCGCCGAGAGCTTTCCAACGCCGCGATCGGATCGAAATTCCGTCCACCGGATCGGCGGTGACGGCCGCCGGAAGATTTGCGAACGGAAGGGTTCCGCACTCCGCAAAAATTTCGCACAGGAGGGGGGGGGGGGCTGATCGGGGGAAGAAGAAGAGTTTTTTTTTCTTCTTTAACTAATATATAAATATATAAATAACTAATAATAATAATTTATTATTTATTATAATATAGCATATAAAAGGGGGGGGGACCCGATCGGTGAGAATGAATCTCACCGATTCGGTGAGAATCGGTGAGATTCATTCTCACCGATTCTCTACTAATTCTATTTTTTTTATGTAAATACTTTATATAAATATATATATATAATAGTATATATAATTATTATAATATGATAACCTTATATGGTTACGGAGGGCCAAACGCGCGCCGAATCGAACGAAATTCGCACTGTAGGCGAATGACGACGCTACGAATCCAACGGCGAAGTCGAAATCGAATTCCTACGCACCGTTATCGAGATAATAATTTCTAAAGTTAACGGCGTACGCGAAAACATACAAACTTCAATCGCGTGCCGAGGCTCCAAAAATGCTCGGAACGCGACGAAACTTGACGAGCAAGTCTAAAATTAGCCGATATAATTTCCTAATATAAAATTTTCCACTCCCGACGCAAATCCCAAAATCTGGCCGGTCAAACCTAACGAACGCAAAACGCGCTAACGACAAAGTCGGTAACAAAATCCGACGAACAAAACTCGGGCAAAAACTCCCGAAGCCAAAACACAAGCATTCCCCAAGAGGCTCCACCGAGTCACCAAACAGACTCCGGCTCGCTAGGGAATCTTGCTACCAGGCATCACCAAGCCACGCAGGGAACCTAAAGAGCTAAAAGCACGCTCTAACAACGTTACCTGACCAGCACGCGCTAACATAACGCTCTGACGTCATAATACGTCAAATAAGAAATTAAATAAATCACTGGAAAAAATCGGGGGTGTTACAGTCACTCCCCCTAAAAGAAAGTTTTGTCCCGAAACTTTACGCATAAAACAATTCTACCAAAGAAGGAAAAGAAAAAAACCAAGGGTTATCGAATGCTTACCGAGCACATCTAGGAGAACAAATGAGGATGTGCCTCCCTCATAGCTGACTCCAACTCCCAAGTCGCGCTCTCCACGTCTTGGTTTTTCCACAGAATCTTTACCATCGGTATTGTCTTTTTCCGCAACACTCGATCTTGCACATCCAAAACACGGATATGAACTTCCACGTAGGAAAGGTTAGGCTCCAACTGGGGCACTGCATCCAGCACTTGTCTGTCACTTAGCACACACCTCCGCAGTTGGCTCACGTGAAAAACATTGTGCACGCCAAGAAAATTTGCGGGCAATTTCAACTTGTAGGCTGACACACCAATCCGCTCCACAATTTCAAATGGTCCCACATACCTTGGGTCCAACTTATGGTTCTTACCGAACCTCTTCACTCCAACCATCGGGGAAACCTTAAGGAATACCATGTCCCCCACAGAAAATTCCAAAACGGACCTACGCCGATTGGCGTTCTTCTCGTACCGCTCTTGCGCTATCCGAAGCTTCTCTCGAATAAGCTTTATAGAGACTTCCATTTCTTCTAAGGCATCTGGACCTAACATCGGCCTCTCACCAACCTCAGCCCAAAACAGAGGAGTTCTACATCGTCTTCCATATAGCGCTTCGAAAGGAGCCATTTGCAGACTCTCTTGATAACTGTTATTGTATGCGAACTCCATCAACCTCAAGCGTTCATCCCACGCTCCTCCGTGGTCTAATATATAACAACAGATCATATCTTCCACAATCTGATTAACACGCTCCGTTTGACCATTGGTCTGTGGATGATATGCGGTAGAATATCTTAATTCAGTTCCCAATCCTTCTTGAAGGCTCTTCCAGAAACGAGACGTAAACCTGGAGTCTCGATCTGATACTATACTTACGGGTACTCCATGTAACCTGATAACTTCATTCAAATATAGCTCCGCTATCTTTTTCATCGAGTAACCAATCTGAAAGGGTATGAAGTGCGCACACTTTATTATCACCCAAACAGAGTCATGCCCTCGGGGAGATCTCGGCAAACCAGTAATGAAATCCATTGAGATACTCTCCCACTTCCAAGTTGGAATCTCTAAAGGTGCTAATTTTCCACCAGGCCTTCCATGATCAGCCTTAACTCTTTTGCACGTAAAGCATTCTGACACAAACCTTGCAATGTCACCCTTCATCCCAATCCACCAGGCAATCTGTTTCAAGTCCTTATACATTTTTGTAGACCCTGGATGGTAGGCCACACTTGAACCGTGTGCCTCACTGCACAACTTATCTTGAATATCTCGAAAATTGGGGATGCAAAATCTACCGCGGTACTTTAGAGTACCCGCGTCATCGATCGAAAAGTCAGGCAGCTCCCCCTTCTCAGTTCTATTATGAAGGTGCAGTAGATCAGGATCGTCCTTTTGATGAAGCCTCGAAAGAGAAATCCATGAAGGCTCAGACACTTCCAAACTGCTTGGCGAGTCACATCTACCAACTGAAATATCCATTAAAAGAAACTCTTCTACCAACAACTCAGTGGAGAGATTGAAAATTTTCCCTATCTTCCTGCTTAAGGTGTCGGCTACCACGTTAGCCTTACCCGGATGGTATAAGATCTCCACTTCATAATCAGCCACATACTCTAACCATCTGCGCTGGCGCAAGTTCAACTCCTTTTGAGTGAAGACATACTTCAAACTCTTATGATCTGTATAAATCTTGCACTGCGCGCCATACAACAAGTGTCTCCATAATTTCAATGCATAAATAACTGCTGCGAATTCCAAGTCATGCGTAGGGTAGTTCCTTTCATGAATCTTAAGCTGTCTTGACCCATACGCAATCACTTTTCCTTCTTGCATCAGCACACAACCAAGACCCACGTGGGATGCGTCCACGTAAACGGCATAGTCTAATCCTTCCGTAGGCAATGTCAATATCGGAGCAGTGCACAGTCTATTCTTTAGCTCTTGGAACGCTTCTTCGCACTTATCGCTCCATACAAATGCTGCATTCTTCTGCGTCAATTTGGTCAATGGCGCAGATAACGTAGAGAAACCCTCTACAAATCTTCTATAGTAGCCAGCCAACCCTAGGAAGCTTCTTATTTCTTTGGGTGTGGCAGGTCTCGTCCATTCCATAACTGCGGCTATCTTTTCTGGGTCGACAGAGATTCCGTCCTTGTTAACCACATGACCCAGGAAAGAAACCTGAGGCAACCAGAACTCGCATTTACTTAGCTTGGCGAACAACTTATGGTCCCTCAAGGCAGATAAAACTAGACGCAAATGTTGGTCATGCTCCTCAACATTGCGTGAATACACCAACACATCGTCTATAAATACGACCACAAACTTGTCCCGAAAGTCCTTGAAGACCATGTTCATCATGTCCATGAAAGCAGAAGGTGCGTTGGTCAAACCAAACGACATCACCAAAAATTCAAAATGTCCATGTCGGGAACGGAAGGCAGTCCGCGGTATATCTGATTCACGGATCCTTAACTGGTGGTAGCCCGAACGAAGGTCAATCTTAGAGAACACGGCGCTGCCTCGCAGTTGATCAAACAAATCATCTATCCTTGGCAACGGATACCTATTCTTGATCGTTACCTTATTTAGCTCTCTATAATCGATGCACAACCTCATCGATCCATCCTTTTCTTGACGAACAAAACGGGAGCACCCCAAGGCGAAGAACTCGGCCTTATAAATCCGTTCTCAAGCAACTCGTCTAACTGGATACGCAACTCCTCCAGTTCGCGTGGGGCCATCCGGTAAGGCGCCTTGGCAATAGGACGCGTACCCGGCTCCAAATCTATAACAAACTCCACGTCTCGATCAGGCGGGAGACCAGGAAGATTAGCTGGAAAGACATCAGAAAAATCACGAACCACCGGGATCTCCTCCAAACACGGCAAACTAACCTTGGTTTCTAAAATCGAAACCAAACAAGCAAAACATCCGGAATCTACAAGCTTCCGAGCACATACCGCCGATATAGTCGGAGAATCCTGGCGCGGATAACCGTAAACACTCCCGGGCTGACCGTTGTCCATCCTGAAGTCCAAGCGTTTACCCTTGCATTGGATCACAGCATCATATCTGGACAACCAGTCCATGCCTAGGATCACATCGAAGTCTACCAGATCTAACAGCTTCAAATCAGCAAACGCGAGGAAATCGCCTAACAAAATTGGACAACTCTGAATACCCTGGTCCGAAACTACAGATTCGCCTGAAGGAAACTTGACACAGAACGCATCACCAACACGATCGAGATCCAACCGGTAACGCTCTACGAAGGCCCTAGCCACAAATGAGTGGGTAGCGCCGGAATCGAACAGAACACGCGCCCAGCGGTTCTTTACCTTAAATCGTCCTATAAAATTGCACACGCGACTAAGGAAGCGAACGCTCAAAACTATAACTATGAGCTAAACATTAAAACTAGGGGAGGATCTAACCTGATATCACTTGCGTGGATGTCTGAGCTTCCTCCATAGAGACCACGTTCAACTTTCCTTTTCCCTTGTCCACTCGCTGCGGCGGCGGCAAGGCCTGAAGAGGAACTGGCTGCAGAGTAAGTTGAGTCTGCGGGCACTGATACTTGAGATGGCCCACTTGACCGCACAAGAAACAACTTCTAGTCTTCTTCCAGCAATGGGCATCATCGTGCCCCGGCTTCTTGCATACCGAACAAAGCAAATCTTTCTTTTGGACACCTTGGATCGCATGAATCTGCTCTTTCTTTTGAGCTCCTAACCTTTGATAACATCTTTCCAATGGATGGCCCGGTCGGCCACAGAAACTGCATACCTCCTTATTTCTCTTCCTCGGAGCCGCGTCAGGGACCTGAGTACTCTTACCCTCATCAGACTTTCTTTTATCCTTCCTCAGTTGTTGACCTCGATTCTTGGCATTATCAATTGCCTCTACCTTTAAGGCAGCTTCCACCATACCAGCATAACTTGAGGTCGCATAGGCACTTGCTAATTGCTGGACATCACTCCTTAGCCCAGCCAGAAATCGCTTGCTTCTATTTTCGTCGGAACTCACCAAGTCTGGGGCAAATCGGCTTAGCTTACTAAACTCAATTTCGTACTCACTAACCGTGAGCTACCTCTGCTTTAAGTGCAGGAAATCATTCATCAGACGGTCCCTCTCGACCGATGGCAGAAACTTGCTCAGAAGTAGCTCCTTAAAGGACTCCCAGAAACACCCGTCCTTCAGACCTTCTTTCTCCCTCAGCCACCAGCCCTTTGCCAACCCTTTGAGCTGATACGTGGCTAACATCACTTTCTGATCATCAGTGATCCCGGAGTATGAGAATATCTCCTCGATTGATATCATCCAATCGTCTAAGACCATGAAATCTGCCTTGCCATCATACGTCGGAGGCCTAAGTCGCTGAAACTGAGAAATAAAGGTCATCTCTGGTGGCACCACGACCGGAGGCACCAGAGGAGCGGGGGGAACAGGGACAGCTTGACCCACAACAGGGTCCTGAACTCTCGGAATCTGCCCTGCCACAACTGCTAACAAGGACTGGACCTGAGACTACAAATCCCCTACTTGCTTTGACAAGGCTTCATTGCTTTGTCTCAGACCTTCTATCACTGCGCTGCTCTGCGCACCTGATGATTCTCCCTCCGACTGGGGAGTCAACCTTGTCGAAGGACGCCTCGACATTCTAATGGAACAACAAAACACTAATTAGACACCTAGCCCACCCACTAGAACCAAACACATAGTACAAACAATACATACTTAAGTACTTGCTCATGCTGCTAACTTGCTCTGGGATTTTTTTTGTACTGATGATATGCTTATCCTACGATGATTCACTATCATCCAACTAACTCTTGTGCCTAGATCGGGAATGCATGAATTTATATTCTTTTTTACTCAAAATCATGTGTGTACACATGTCATCCTGCAAATCTTTAGCTTGGCACGTTGTGCTTATGCAATGTTATGCTATGCATGATTGTGCTATGCATTCTAAAAAGGCCCTAATGCATGTTATGAGCGGCATACACATGAAAATGTTATGCATTCCATACTACATAACATTTCCATGCAACGAAAAAGAAAACGTGCTAGCCGTATTCATGTGGTGAGGTTATGCATCCCATACTACATAACCCTCACATGTTGCCTCCTATGGTGGATCCATATACAAACACATAGTATGCATCCCATACTACATAATATGCCTCGTATACTTCATGTCATGCTATGAGTGTAGTGTTCGTGCTTCAGCCAAGACGTGCTGATGACATATCGGTGTGTGTATGATATGACTCTAAACACCTAACACTTACAGGGACAGGTTGCCCGACAATTTGTCAAGCAACCTCCCTCTGATACCAACTGTCACATCCCGCATTTTCTCATTTATAATAATAAATCAGAGCACGAGAAAACTACGAGCTGTGATGCCACGTCAAGCAGGGGATAACTGCTAACGCTCAGGCAACACTCTAAACCTTCAAATCATAAGTTAAAATGAATAGAAAACTGATTTTTAAATTAATTGGCCGTATCCCTCGGCTCAGTGGATCAGATAGTCCACGGTTTGAAAACTATTTTTATACGTAGCGGAAAAATACTTCATTTATGCTAAACATCCTAAAAGAGCGCATAAGCGTCCTAAGAGGACAACTTACACTATGCAAGACCCTAGATTTCAATTTATAATGTTTATAAGGAAAACCATCTTTTTACGCATTTGGAAAATAGAGATTGAGCTTTTATAAAACATGCTGATCATGCAATACATATAGTAGTTCTTTTATAGGGTTTAAAGTAACTAGCAACCTAGCATAAAACATTCCCAGAGAGCAAGTGAAACTACCACAAAACAGGTAAACTAGCAGCTAAGCAAATAATTAATATCACAAAGGAAAATCACCAACGAGCGTCAACAACCTGACACGAACTCGTTGGCGAGCATGTATGTCTGTACTACTACAAGGCTAAAGAACTACCTCGACAAGCGAGGAAAACACTGCCAAAGCGCAGTCCACAGAGAAACTCCTGAAACTAGCCGCACAGCCGGCTACAGACCTGAACCTGAGGCATTCAAAAGAAGAACACCTCAGCAAGAAATAATGAAACAAGTGGCAAAGAAGCATCAGATAATAATTGAAAAGAACAGTAAGGTAAAGGGTTACCAACCCTGCAAGAGACTATGCTGAAAGTCTCAGCTAAAGAATCCAAAAGAGGACAAAAAAATGCAAGAGTAATAATCAGTAAAGTGAGAGAAATGCAACAAGTACAGAAACGTACCAAACTCCGCTCAAGCATGCAGAGACAGAAGGAAACCAATATGCATCAAATGAACAGTAAGAAGGAACTAACAATCCTAAACTTGTAAATCATTAGCACTGGCACAAATCCCAAACCTGTGTCGGAGACTAAGAACAGTCACAACCGAACAACCAGGTCCAGGTGTCTCAAGAGTACTAAAGGGGCCGCCACGGGGTCCACACACATAGAGTTCCAACCTCTTACAGGAACCCAAAAAAAATATCCAAAGGAGGGAATGGTGGTGGCCACGGCTCGAACTCCCCTGGTACCATACTCCTTCAGAAACCCAGCTACCACATGCTAAGGATCCACGATTCAGCGCCAAAACTAGCCGACAACACCACTTAGAAACTACCAAGTTCTACAACCAAAACCCGCCGAATTATTTCCCCCTACCCGCCGATTTATTTTCCCCTACCCGCCGAGTTATTTCCCCCTACCCGCCGAGTACAACAAAAATAAAACCGATAACTTCCTAGTTTGGGCCGACTACAAGCCCTAAACTAGGAACATTCCAATATTACTTATTCTACGACAAGTAGGAAAGAATAATAAAACAAAAAAAATGCAACTCATGGAGGCACGCAAGGGGGGAGAAATCCACTTGCCTCAAATCGACCTCGAAAACGTCACCCAAAATACTCCAACACGTAGATCCGTCCAAGAGGGGACACGCGGAGACGAGATCTACGAAAAAAAACGGACAACCGGGGTTAGGGCCGAAAAAAATCTAAGGCGAAACGGTCACCGAAACGGGAAAAACTTACCGCGATCTCGAAGCTCTCGCCGAGAGCTTTCCAATGCCGCGATCGGATCGAAATTCCGTCCACCGGATCGGCGGTGGCGGCCGCCGGAAGATTTGCGAACGGAAGGGTTCCGCACTCCGCAAAAATTTCGCACAGGAGGGGGGGGGGCTGATCGGGGGAAGAAGAAGAGTTTTTTTTTCTTCTTTAACTAATATATAAATATATAAATAACTAATAATAATAATATATTATTTATTATAATATAGCATATAAAAGGGGGGGGACCCGATCGGTGAGAATGAATCTCACCGATTCTGTGAGAATCGGTGAGATTCATTCTCACCGATTCTCTACTAATTCTATTTTTTATATATAAATACTTTATATAAATATATATATATATAATAGTATATATAATTATTATAATATGATAACCTTATATGGTTACGGAGGGCCAAACGCGCGCCGAATCGAACGAAATTCGCACCGTAGGCGAATGACGACGCTACGAATCCAACGGGGAAGTCGAAATCGAATTCCGACGCACCGTTATCGAGATAATAATTTCTAAAGTTAACGGCGTACGCGAAAACATACAAACTTCAATCGCGTGCCGAGGCTCCAAAAATGCTAGGAACGCGACGAAACTTGACGAGCAAGTCTAAAATTAGCCGATATAATTTCCTAATATAAAATTTTCCACTCCCGACGCAAATCCCAAAATCTGGCCGGTCAAACCTAACGAACGCAAAACGCGCTAACGACAAAGTCGGTAACAAAATCCGACGAACAAAACTCGGGCAAAAACTCCCGAAGCCAAAACACAAGCATTCCCCAAGATGCTCCACCGAGTCACCAAACAGACTCCGGCTCGCTAGGGAATCTTGCTACCAGGCATCACCAAGCCACGCAGGGAACCTAAAGAGCTAAAAGCACGCTCTAACAACGTTACCTGACCAACACGCGCTAACATAACGCTCTGACGTCATAATACGTCAAATAAGAAATTAAATAAATCACTGGAAAAAATCGGGGGCGTTACAGAAGACATGTGTCGACACCAAGAAGCTGTGTCGACACTTAACAGATTCAACACATGAAGATGTGTCGACACAAAGGAAATGTGTCGACACTTAGAAGAATTCAGCAAAATTCTGAAGTACAAGTACTTGTGTCGACACACATTATCAGTGTCGACACATGCAGAAGAAATGGTGTCGAGATAAAGAATCAACAACACAAGGAGTTGTGTCGACACCTTGTAGGCTAGTGTCGACACTTAGACTTCTTGTGTCGACACTTGGACTATAAGTGTCGACACTTCAAGACAGTCTCGACACTTCTAGACAGTTACAGAATTTTCAAGAACTGACTGGATGACTTGACAGCTGCCGTTCCAGCAGGTCTACAGCACCTGTCAGAGTTGTCAGAATTCAGTTATGGACCGGACCAGCCGGTTACCATGAAGAAGGCCTATAAATAGGCTTGTGCTATCTACAGAAGAAGTGGTTAAGAAAGTTGTTGAAGTTGTCAAAGTTCAGAACAAGTTACTGTCTAAAGAAGATCTAGCTTTCAAGTGAAGATCTAAGAAGTTGGAGAGAGAGAGCTCCATCCAAAAAATCAGTTGTTGGAACCAGACTGAGAAGAAGGGTTCAGATCTACTCTGAACCTTAAGTAGCAGAAATCAAGGATCAACTGCAGAAGGAGTCAATCTTATTGAGTTCTACTTTCAAGAAGCTTTGAAGAAAGCTAAGTCAGATTGAGTCCAGCTGAGTTCTTCCAAGAACTCATCAAGAATCTCACAACCTATCTCTCTTTCATCTGAGTTGTTGAGTTTATACTTTTTATATTCATTATAACTTGTAGGATCCTTTGGATCTGAGATTGTAAGCCTGCAATTATAAAAGCTGAGGGTAGGAGAGTTAAATCTCTGAGTGTAGGCCTTGGTGGCTGAGTGTAGGCCTTGGTGGCTGAGTGTAGGCCTTGGTGGCTAAGTGTAGGCCTTGGTGGCTGAGTGTAGGCCTTTGTGGCTGAGTGTAGGCTTTGTTGAAAAGCTGAGTTGTAGGGCCTTGGGCCTGAGGTGTAGGAACCAGTTTGGGTTCTGAGTTAGTGGAGGAGTTTGGCCGAATCTAGTACACTGCTAGATAGGCGAAGGGGGAAAGTGGATGTACCCAAAGCTTGGGGAACCACTATAAAACTGTGTGTCTTCTGTGTGCTGTGATTTGCTGTGAATGCTGTGTGATTGCTGTGCAAAAGTAGATTAGATTCTGTGTTAAAAACTGATTGCTGCCATTAAAGTTTAAAAAGAATTTGGTCACCTATTCACCCCCCCCCTCTAGGTGTTTAGGTACTATATCTTTCACTCCATCCCTTGCTAGCAGCCAAGGCGATCACCACTCTTACAGAAGTCATCTTCGCAACTGGACTAAATGTCTCCTCGTAGTCTTCTCCATACTGTTGTGAGAATCCCCTAGCGACCAAGCGAGCCTTGAACCTATCAATGCTCCCATCAGCCTTTTTCTTCAACTTATACACCCACTTGCAAGTAACCGGAGTAATGCCATCAACCTTGGGCACAAGGTCCCAGGTTTCATTCTTCTTCAGGGCATCAATCTCTTCCTTCATGGCACCTTCCCACTCCTTCACTCCAGTGGCCTCGTTGAAGTTTGCAGGCTCTCGCTCATCTAGAGGACCTGCAAAGAAGTAGGAGACAAAGCTCACTACATTCCCATCACAGTACCGAGCCGGTGGCTTAACCACCCTCTTCGATCTCCGAAGACACGGCTCCTTGCTCACAGCTTCCGTTGCTTCTTCAGGCCCCACTCCTACCTGGGGCAAGCATTGAGCAGTGCTTCCCCTACTTCCTGATCCAGAAGGCTCAGCCTCGGAGTTCGAAGCAACAGTAGCTGCTGGTGAAACAGCAAGCTCCTCTTTCAAGCCCTTCATCTCGAAGAAGTATTTGGAGATGGAAAGATCTCCCTGAGTTGCCCTGGCCAACTCATTCTCCAGGAACTGAAGCCGCGCCACATTCTTCCTATTGAACAACTCATCAATGGTTGTCCAAATATCAGCAGCCGACTCACACCCAACGATGTGATCAAACAGTTCCGGAGACACAGCTCTCTTCAGAATGAACTCCACCTTAGCATTTGTTCTTCTCCAGAGCCTAACCTGCTCAGCAGTACCGAAAGCAGCAGTCACTTCCTGTCTGTCGTCACCACCGACGACTTCCCACAGCTCCTCGCCAAGAAGATAACTCTTCATGCACGACTTCCACTTCTTGAAGTTAGTCGGCGTTAAGAGTTCAATGCCCAGACCTCTTGCAAAGCCCCCTTCCATTGCAACACATGTTGGCAACCTTTCAGCAGCTCCAAGCAACAACGCAGGTTGAGCACCACTCAGTCACTGAGTAACAACGCTGGTTGACTTCCGCTCACGCAACTGAACCTCAGAAACCTGCCTCTGATACCATGTTAAATTTTCTCAACGTGGTCAGCAAGATAGCCCAAACGCCAAATTAATATCTTCGGAACTACCCAGTTCGCACGTTGAACCAGCGGAAAAACCGAGGACCAGAGGTTTCACCCAACAAACAATGGAAGCACAAGAAGGTCTTTTATACATTCACTTCTTTACAAAACAAGGCATACGTAGCGAGACATGATTTCGCTAGTATTACAGCTGTAAACAGAAAGCACCAAAAAACAAGCCAGGCGGACAGAACCAGAGTCCGCCGAGACCGCGAGGTCGCCGAGGTCGTCGAAGCCGTCCGAACTAAGCTGCAATCCGCTGAATACCACGGAGTCCGCCGAAGCCGCGAGGCCGCGCGGACACACCGTTATTCGCCTCATGCTGAACCCGAACTGAGGAACACCCCTACCCGCCTGAAACCGGCGGACAGGTTATTGAAGCTGGCAAAGATGAAACAGAACTGACAAGCCGCAGAGCGACCTCCTGCTGAGTCCGCAGAGACCGCACACTTCCAAGCACTGACCGAAGTCACAGCCAAACTCCTGGCTCCTTGAAGCTATCCGCACGACCTGCACACAGCAAACCGTCAGCCTGAAATAATCCGCGCGGACTGACAAACACAGACCGCAGCTCCTTGCACACCCCAACTTACTGTTCACTCAAGTTACTTAGATTACTGTAGATGTGCCAGGGGGGGTCCTATTTATAGGCAAAGTGAGGAGTGTGGTCACCGCCCAAGAGATAGCGACACCGCCCTAGCCCGCGCGAATGCAAACCACCGTCCGCTGAGTCCGCGAGGACTTAGCCGGTCACAAGGAAAACCGCCAGGAGCAAGGCAACCATTGACGGACTCTCTCCAATCCACCCAAGCGATGCGGACAAGGCATCAGCCCGCAAATCTCCAACCACTACAGGACAGCAACCCCCTTCAATGGCAGTCCGCACCAACCCGAGGCAGTCCGCAAGACTCACACCTCAATCCGCCACAAGTCCACGACCAAAGGCAGACAGCAACAGACCGCCCGGTCACAGCGGACTTGGCGGATACGGCGGACACCATGAACTTGACACAAAGTGTGACCAAGTCCAAAACCATCAAGGGCCAATGCGAGCATGGCGGACGCAAACCCCCGTCCGCCAAACACCAAAACACAGACCGCCAGCAGTCCGCAGGCACCTCGCACTCCTGTCCAACGCACCAGCCTCCTCCCGGACTCCAAACACCAGTCCGCCAACCGGTCTCCACAGCAGAGCACCTGCTGTAATCACCAGAACTTGACAAGGCCTCAGCCAAGCTCTAAGCCCAGTCGGCAACAGCCAATACCGCGGACACATCAGTCTGCAAGCTTCCTGCGAACTCGAGCCAACCCGCCTGTCAACACAAGCTTGCACCCGCGCCCACTGAGCAATGCACCAGTCCGCAAGCCTCTCTATCCGCAGATACCAGGCCGCACAAAACCGCGGACACCATGCAACAACCCGCTCAGAACACATCCGGCTTCCACCAGACTTTCCACCAGGCCGCACAATGAAGTCCGCCCAGTACGCCCAGTCCGCCAATGTTGTCCGCCACAGGCCGCCCGGCCTGTCCCGTCACCCACTTCCACTTCACAAATTTCAACAGTGTCGACACTGCCTGTATGTGTCGACACTGCCTGTATGTGTCGACACATTTCTTCTGGTGTCGACTCTGCCTTTCCTGGTGTCGACACAATTTACTCCAAGTGTCGACACAGCTTTTCTCCAGTGCCGACACAAGCCTTCATAAGTCTCGACACTGCTTCTCTAGGTGTCGACATATGGACTTAGAAATTTTTCAGCATTTCCTGCAATTACTTAACCTGCACATATAAACTCAAAACACATCAAATACACCTTGATGTATATCATTGAGTAGGGTGAGGCTTCTTCAAATCTGGTGCACATTTTCCAATGTACCCAACAGTTATCACACTCTCACACCTAAACCTTTGCTAGCCCCTAGTAAAGATTAAACATTACACATCATTGAGTGGGCAAATATCTACCGAACTGCCAGTTCAACTCTCCTTACTCTTTGAACAAAATAAGACTAATTGAGTGACTTGCAATAACAATTGTTAAATGGATCAATCATTAAAATTTCAAAAATGAATAGATTCATTAGTTCGATACATGTTAAACTCCATAACAATTTCCTAGTGTTGTGTGTGCTATTCTTAAGAATGATCAACTCCCAATAAACTTAACTCATTAAATTTCCTCATAGATAACATAAGCTAATAATAAGCTAAGTCTTTGAGTTAGCCTCCACAAGAGTTTTGGTAGTTAAAAGAAAATCATAAGGACTTGAAATATGATGGGCTTTGGCTTGGTTAATAATATATGATTAAATTTTGATTTGGTCAAGATATTTCCCTAGCAAATATTCTTAATAATTATACCTACTATGGGATTACTTTCACAATCATCGATTTTTTTCTTTAAAAACCCATAGTACGGATTATTCCAAGTAGGTGTACACATACTCAGGCCACATATCACTATGACATTTTCACACACATTTTCATTTTCATTTTTTTTAAATCATAGTTAGGATCATTCTGAGTAGGTGCACACACACTCAGGTCACATATCACTATGATACAAGTTTTTTTAACGCCCTTTTTTATCACTCCCATAGTTGAAAGTCTTGTTACGAAATAACTAGTGGAAATTTAGGGAAATGGTACATAGATAACATGGATCAAAATGACAAGACTCAAGCTCAAAAAGGCTATAGATGATATAAAGGTGGTCTTAATCATCTTTATCAATTAGCTACTTATGCTCAATGTCGTAGCCTACATTATCGACTCAGTTCTTGTTCACCCCTCCCCCTTTATTGGAAATTAATACAATTACTTTGTAGGACGGAAATATTTTAAAGGAATAATGTGCCTAGGGGAAATACGACATGAAGCTCCAACATATCTTATTAACTTCAAAAGCAAGATTCTGAACTTTTAGGGGTGACTCATGTACCAATCATTTAAAATTACAGAATTTGAAGAAAAAGTAAGGATCCCGAAATGAAATTCAATAAGCTATTCGCCACTCAATCGATGAAGGTTACTTCACACACCCTCACACCAAGGCCTTTGCTAGTCCCTAAAAAAGATTTGTCATTGATTATTTCCTAATTAGGGTGAAGTCTACCATTTGACGATTGATGTAAAATATATGTAAATATATGTCATAGAAGTAAAGTAGTTCCCTGAAGTATGCAGACCAAAGTATCAATCCCTCTCATCCTTTCTGTCTGATTATATGATGTTATGGTTCAAAATCTAATCGCGATGGTTTGTCCAAAAATTACCTACATAAGATTATACACAGAGCCACAACGAAGACTAGTATCCAGATTTAGATATCTCATTATTTTCACAGAAATTCTCAAGTCCAAATAAACTCAATAGATGCTATTTAATTGTATTTATAAGTGCAAATCAAAAGTGTATCCAACTAGCACACAAACTGCAATCTGGGAATGCAAATCACATAAATGATAGATCAGGTATGACTAGCAAACCCAAGCATCATTTATATTACATTAAGGTTCATATCAAAACAAAACAAACTGAGTTGGGAACTACAACATAGCATCCTTAGTATACAGAACCGAGTTTTGTCCAAAATATAACAGAACAGTAGTTAAAGGAACAAAACATACTGATTTCTTTTTAAACCATCCTAGAAGCATAACCCGAACGTAGAATTAAAATAAACAAATGTAATAGCAACAATAGTCCAAAAGAGAACCCTTAAATGGGTAGCAAGTCAGCAAAAACAACAACCTATATTGTTGGTCACAAAATATTTCAAACAAAAAGATTGTTCCGGAACACAACTAAGAGGTATATGTGAAAAAACATCAGTCTTCGGCATTGTCTTCGTCGGCTTCCTCATCGTCTTCCACACTTTCAATACTTTCATCATCTTCATTGCTTTCTTCATCATCCCCACTCTCATTGTCTTCATCCATCATCTCCGGTTTCGGGGTTATGGGACGACCTGTCAAGACAAAGAAGAAGTCGTCGAATCAATTAGAGCCATAGATTATCAGCAGTCAAACCAATTCAGCGACATGTGAGCTACCTTGTCGAGGGGATCGAGATCGGCGAGGGGAAGGGTTGTGGTGAGATGATTCTCGCTGGACTGATGACGAGCCTCCTAGGCGCTCGGCGACCTGCCCCTGTCCATGACCTCTAGGATTGCGACCTCCGATCCTTGGAGGAAAGTAACTCGGGCATCTTCTGTCTCGATCTCGCGACGAGCTCTCAGGCGGGTTCAAAGGGGCCATAGTTTTTTTCGAGCAGATTTTAGTGCGAGCTTCATTACTCAGCGATAATGGAGGTGGTGGTGTATGTGGGACCGAAAACTTAGGGTGAATATTGGTTATCCCTTACGTAGTCCCATGATCAAGAATTATAAGGTGGTGAGCTTAGGTTGTTAACGTATGAATTTATCTAGGACGTAGATGTTGTTCCACTTGTTGAGATAACAAATCCATGTCTTTGTTTAAGTAATAGTCGTATGGGTTTTAAATGCACACCAAACTGGCTTTAAATGTTGTGGAAGAAAGTTGTCATTGATCTAAATTCACGTTAGACGGGATTTAAACTCATGTCAAATGATGAGCTGATCAAAGAAGGATGCGGGGGCAGAGGAGTGCTCGCTGTCGGTTGCCATGAAGTGGTCGTAGGGTGAGGGTCCTTGCTCGCCCCAACTTGTGAGGTATTCATCGTAGGAGGATCTTTTTTTCCCGTCTCAGGAGCTTGTATTTCTGGCCTCTTCTTGTAGTCGATGTTAATTCGAATGAAGTGCCTAGATCGCGACTGTCGTTGGGCTTCAAGGATGATCAGTGAGGTGATCGTAGTTAAGTGACATCCAAGTGCTCGCCAAAGGTAGTCCGCGGAGGAGCTGTGAGTAAAGAACAAAAGTCAGTGAGATGGAGTATAATTGTTCATCAACTCAAATAGTCATCGGCGATATAGTAACCTTACGAGGCATCGAGATTTATTTGCAATTGTGCTTGGGACCCGGTGAGGTCCGGGGCAGGGGGAGAAGATGACGAAGGAAGGAGAGAAGATTGAGGTGTCGACTACTCAACAATGTTGCTCAACCTGAGATCATCGAGGAGTTTTCAGTATAGGCCAGAATTTTGGAATGGTCGTCCAGGGAGGTGATATCATCGGTGCCCGGAGTCGGGTTGTCATTTTTCATGGCCAGTGATTTATTTTTCTTCTTCAACTTCTTCTTCTTGGATGGAGGAAGGTCAGCAATGTCGTCACCATCTCGTGGCCTTTTCGACTTTTTAGGCTCGAGGAATCAGGACAATGCAGCAATACTCGCTTGGTAGACTTCTGTTGGATATTGTATCCATAATGTACCTGATTTGAAGAAGCCCCTGGACAAGCTAAGGTCAATAGACTATGTATTTGATAAACTCTTTCAAGTTGTGCTTGCAGTTCCTCCACGCTAAGTGCACACCAATGTCAGGGTGCAGTAGGTCAATATACACGGGTCTGCACGACGTAATCCCTCGTTGAGCAGATCAGTGTGTTGGCCTATGTGTACTCTCTCTATTGGAGTGCACTTACTTTCAAGTACAGGGCCGTTCATATGCAAGAGAAGACAAGGAGCATGGAGGATCAAGGAGCAGCTCCTGGGTGGAAGACGAAAATTCGTCCAAGGCAAATTCGACGAGAATCACCAAGTGATTCTCGCCGAATCGGCGAGAATCATTAGTGATTCTCGCCGAATCGACGAGAATCATTAGTGATTCTCGCCGATTCCTTCTGGCCACCTCAACATAGTGCCAAGTAAGATTCGGCGAGAATCACTAGTGATTCCCGCCGAACCTGTGGCCAAGGAGCTCATGTATACAAAGTGAAATTCGTTGAGAATCAATAAGTGATTCGGCGAGAATCACTGACGATTCTCGACGAATCGACGAGAATCACTTGGTGATTCTCGCCGATTCGTCGAGAATCGTATGCGATTCTCGTCGATTTTTCCTTGGCGTTTTCTCTGGAATTTCCTGAACCGGATTCTGCCTTTAGACTAGCTTGAACCGGACTTAGGGATTTCAAGTATGGGTCCCACAAACGGTCATATTGGAAAGCATCTACAGTATATATACTCCAGTATTCTGAACAGTAAAATCACGAAGAAAGAAGCCGAGCGAGAAAAACCCTAAAATCGCGAACTCGTTCCGCCGCCGCCGTCGCGCTAGGGCAAATACGTCGCCGCTGCTGATCGTTCCTCTTCCCGATCTCCAGCGACAGAAGCTTAGCAAAGCTTGCGTCTCACGTGTCTATCCAGAGATCTCTTGTCTCTCGATTTGTTGACCGGGAAAAACTCCCCCGTCCGAATCGATCGAGACGACCGATCCTAGAGTGACCGTTGGTAGACCTAGTTTGCTTCGCAAAGAAGTTTGGATCTCAAAGCACTGCAGCAGCGCACCTTCGTCGCCGCCGACTCCGAACCAAGCCGCCGCTCGGATTGCCGCCGCCGGTTCCGGGAGATCCTCTCCAAGAGAGACCAAGGTTGTAGACTCTTCATCGACTTCAAGAACACGTCGTCGAACAAGAGGAACACCGTAGTCTCCAGAAGAAGTTTGTATCACGTGTACATTCTATATTTAATTTTGTTGTAAAGGAACTTTTGTTCCGAGTTGTAAGGGTTGGGTGCAACCCGTTTTGTGGGAGTGTTGACTCTCACGTGAGGAAGGGCTCCTTCCGTTAGTGAAGGGATTGGATTTCAATCCCGTTGGAGAAGTGACCGAGTCGTCCCTTGTTGGGGAGATAGGTCGAAGGGGGAAAGTGGATGTACCCAAGTCGGGGAACCACTATAAATTTGCTGTGTATTCTATGTGCTGTGCTTGTTGTTTTTATTGTGCAGGTACATCCGTAAATTCCGCAAAAGAACCACATGTCACCTATTCCCCCCCCCCCCCCCCCCATAGGTGCACATAGCTGACACTAGGTGGACTTTCAAGTGGTATCAGAGCCAGGTTACTCATCAATAAGGTTAACACCTTGAGTTGAATCCTGCACCTAGTGTCAAATGAAGAAGACAAATATCTACTATGGACGGGCTCAAGTACTCCGGCAAGATCCCAGGGTGCAACAGACTCAACTTTCTGATCTGGAAGGAAAGAATCAGGTTTTACATGGAAGCGGTCGATCCTCGACTCTTCATGATTGTGGAGGAGGGACCTTATGTCCCCACTAAGGCCTCCACCATCGATCCCACCAAGAAGGTGCTGAAGACACTTTCTGAAATGGACAAAGACGAGATGGTACTCGTGGGACTGGACAAGAAGGCATGAAACATTCTGGTGAGCGCAGTTGATGATTCCATGATGCAAAATTTCAGCAACTGCAGGACTGCTCAGGAGATCTGGCAGTGCCTGATCATCCTAATGGAGGGCACGGATGAAGTGAGGGATGATCGGAGATCCCTCCTGAACCAAAAATATGAGGCCTTCAGGCAAGGGCCTAAGGAAGAGATCGGAGTCACATACGAGAACTTCCTGAAGATTGTCAACGCCCTCAAGGGCTACGGAAGAGTGTTCACCAATGGTGAACTCAATGACAAATTCCTTAGATCCCTCACTAAGGAATGGGACACAAAGATCTGCGCCATCAGAGAATTTGGCAGACTAGCAGAAACTGATCCACAGATCCTGTTTGGGAAGCTGATGTCCTATGAACTTCAGCTGAACACCAGGAAGGCAGAGGAAGAAGCAGAGAAGGCTGCTGCAAAAGAAAAGACTGTGGCCCTAAAAGCCAGTTACTCCAGAAAGGGCAAGGGTGCGATGTCATACCGTGCGAGGAGTAAAGAAGAGGAGGAGGACTCTGAACCAGCTCCTCCAGCTCAGAACTGTCGGAGGAGGATTTCTCCCTCATCACCCGAGAGTTCAAGAAGTTCCTCAAGATGAGGAATCAAAGAAAGAAAGACAGCTCCTCCTCCAAGCATCAGAAGAAAAATTATTCTTCTGACAGGTATGCATCTAAACCTAACAAACATCGTTCTTCTGATATTATTTGCTTTGGATGCAATAAGCCAGGTCACGTCGTAGCCGACTGCCATCAAAGCAAAAGAGATAAAGGGAAAGGAGAGGAGCTCAAATCCTCCAGAGATAAGAAGAAGGAGCGGAGCTACATCGCAAGAAGACCAAAGACACTAAGTGAGTCTGATTCCTCAGACTCCAGTGATGATGAGGAAGCCTACTTCGGGCTGGTGGGTCGCTCGGACTCAGAAGGAGAATGCCCCCCATTTACTGGGAAGGTAAAAGCTCACACCCCTCTCTCCGACTCTGACTCTGATCCTGAGTCTCAGGACGATGAACCTGAGGATAGCCTTTCAGCCCGCGAAGCTGAGCTCCTCGAGAAGTATGAGCTTCTGCTCAACACCTTCGAGGAGTGCCGAAAGAGACTGAAGGCTGAGAAAAAGGAAGTAAAATTCCTTAAGGGCGAGTGTGTTTCCCTAAGGGAAGATGTCACTAGTTTGATCTCTCTCCGACAGGATCACCTTGACCTGACCTCACAGCATTCAGAGTCTTTGAAGCTCCTTGATCTAAAGCAGGAGGAAGTCAACAAGTTGGAAGAACTACTTGCGGCAGAAAAGAAGATCGTCAAGAGCTTCTCCATGCCAAAAACAGTTCTTCCAGTCGTCGATACCTTCTCTGCTCAGGCCAAAGGAGCTGGCTTGGGGCATGCAGGGGTATCTGGTTCCTCTTCCAGGAGAAACAGGAACCAGAGGAAGAATAAGGCCGCCAAGAAGGCCTCTGCTGGTGAAAAGGGCAAGGCTCCTCTTAGTCCTGTTGCGTTCAGAAAGCCTGGCTTTCCGTGCAACCAACATGACTTTGAGTCAACATTTGGGCATCATTTCCGGCCCTCGGTTGCAAAGCCAAAGAGCCGGTATGACGATTGGAACTTTCCCCGGAACTTCGGTGAGAGTGCCTTCAAGGCACCTTATGAGGAAATCCACATGGAAAATTATGGTCCGTTCTCTAGCGGCCATAATGGAAAGCAGGCATCAAAAGTCAAGCCTGTTATACAGAAGGTGACAAAGTCATGTGACTGCCGTCACCATGAGGCCTCCACCTCCAGATCCAAGGCCCCAGCTGTACCCGCTGTTCCCAGGGTAAGGCAGGAGCCTCGGAAGAGATACAACAGGTTCGACTGTTGGTGCTGTGGCAAAGTCGGTCACTTTGCCGTGGATTGTTGGTTTAATCCAAGGTACTACGAGACTCCCCATGTTAGCAATGCGAGGCCGACCACTCGTAGGGTTAACCTTCCGAGGGGGAGTGTGCTAACCAGGAATCTAGGACCCAAGTTCGATTGGGTTCCTAAGGCAAATTAATTTTGTTTTGCAGGAATGTCCAAAGGCCACCAAAACGCCGATCTAGTATTTGGACAGTGGATGCTCCCGGCATATGACCGGGACAAGAAGCCTGCTGCGTGATTACACTCCAGTCGAGAATGGACCCAAAGTCATCTTTGGAGGGTCAGATCGAGGAGTCACCAGAGGTTATGGTATGATTTCCAACGGTATAATCTCTATCACTGACGTGGCTTATGTTGAAGGGTTAAACCATAACCTGATCAGTGTAAGTCAGTTATATGATAAAGGTTATGACGTTAAGTTCTGCAAGGATAAATGTCTGATAATTTCACGTACCTCTTCTGAAACGGTATTATCAGGCATTAGGAGCAGAAATATCTTTTGTTTAGATTTTCTCAGTTTAGATTCATCTACCCCCGTATGCCTTGTGGCAACAGGCAGTGCATCTCTTTGTGAACAATGGCACAAGAGATTGGCACATATTAATTTCAAGACAATTAGTATGCTATTTTCTAAGGACTTGGTAAGGGATGCTCCCAGTATCAAGTGCATCAAAGATAGCCCATGTCCTACATGCCAGATGGGCAAACAGACTCGGGCTACCTTTAAGAGCATCGCTGACAAAGACTCTTCCCGATGTCTTTACCTTTTGCATATGGACTTGTTTGGTCCAATGCAAGTTCATAGCTTGGGAGGCAAGTCATACACGCTAGTGATAGTTGATGATCATTCTCGGTTTACATGGGTGTTCTTTTTGAAACGAAAGTCAGATACGTTTGATATCTTCACTAATTTTGTCAAGCAGGTTCAGAACGAATTTAACTGCTCCGTGGTCAAAATCAGAAGTGACCATGGAACAGAATTCGAATCTGGTGCAATGACAGAATTTTGTGAAGAACAAGGTATCTTTCATGAGTTCTCCTCCCCGCGCACTCCTCAGCAAAATGGAGTTGCGGAGAGAAGAAATAGAACTCTCATTGAAGCCTGCACGATAATGTTGAAAGATGCTTCTCTCCCGGAATACTTCTGGGCAGAGGGTGTCAATACGGCATGTCATGTACAAAACCGAGCATTGATCAACAAGCATCATCGTAAGACGCCCTACGAGTTACTGAAAGGCAAGAAACCAACCATGTCCTACTTGAGGATTTTTGGTTGCCGATGCTATGTACTGAATAATGGGAAGTACCCGCGTACTAAATTCGGTGAAAAATGCTTCGAAGGCATATTCATGGGCTATAGTTCCCATAGTCGGGCATATAGGGTCTTCAATAAGAAAACCCTAGTGGTAGAAGAATCAATAAATGTTGTATTTGATGAAGGAAGTTTGCTTAACAGCAATTCTTCCAGTTGTATTCTTGAAGATGCAGGTGCTAGACTTGAACAGCTGAGTTTGGGTGAGACCCCTAAAAATGACGCTCCTAAGTACGTCAAAGTGTCCACCTCCACGTCATCTGAAAATGTTGAAGATCAAGATGAAACAAATCTCTTGGAAGAAAGAGAAGCCCAAGAAGTAGTTGAAGCACCAGACGCCAGACTTCTAGAGATCCGTCACGTGAGGGATCATCCTAGAGAACAGATCATCGGGGATCCTCGTGTCGGCGTCAGAACTCGAAGAGGTACAACTAACGAAGTATTGCATCTTAGCTTCCTGTCACAGGTAGAGCCAAAGAAGTTCGACGAGGCGAACAAGGATGCGGCATGGATTCTGGCCATGCAAGAGGAACTACACCAATTCGAACGGTGCAATGTTTGGACGCTGGTTCCCAGACCATACAAGCAGAATGTGATCGGCACAAAGTGGATCTTCAGAAACAAGCTGGATGAACATGGTGTCATCGTAAAGAACAAAGCCAGGCTGGTGGCTCAAGGTTACAGACAGGAGGAAGGGATTGATTTCGACCAGACCTTTGCACCAGTAGCAAGGCTCGAGGCAATCAGGTTGTTCCTGGCGTATGCTGCAGTCAAAGGATTCACAGTCTATCAAATGGATGTGAAATCGGCATTCCTGAACGGAGACCTGAAAGAGGAAGTATACGTCGCTCAACCCCCAGGTTTTGTCGATCCTACTTTTCCCAATTATGTCTACTTTCTTAATAAAGCATTATATGGGTTAAAACAAGCTCCACGAGCTTGGTATGAGACTTTATCTAGGTTTCTTCTGGAGAACAAGTTCTCTAGAGGTAAAATAGATAAAACATTGTTTCTCAGGGAAGTCAAAGGCAAGATTTTGCTGGTGCAAATCTATGTCGATGACATAATATTCGGCTCAACGGACAACAATCTTTGCAAAAAGTTTTCTAAACTTATGCAAGGAAAGTTTGAAATGAGCAGTATGGGAGAGCTCAAGTATTTCTTAGGACTTCAAGTGAAACAGTCTGAGGATGGAATCTTCATCTCTCAGACGAAGTTCACAAATGAACTCCTTAAGAAATTCGGTATGGAGAGTGCAACCTCTATGAGGACTCCAATGGGATCCACCATGTCTCTGGATAAGGATGAGAAAGGTAAACCTTTCGATGAAACCAAATACAGAAGCATCATTGGATCCCTGCTCTACCTTACTGCCAGTAGACCGGATATTATGTTCTCCACATGTGTCTGTGCCAGATATCAGGTGAACACTAAGGAATCTCACCATGTCGCTGCAAAGCGAATTCTAAGATACCTTAAAGGTACTCCTAATCTTGGCTTGTGGTACCCGAGAAACAATGATGTCGAGCTAATAGGCTTTTCAGATGCTGATTTTGCAGGGAGTAGGGATGACAGAAAAAGCACTTCCGGGACGTGTCAATTCCTCGGAAGAAGGCTTATCTCATGGAACAGCAAGAAGCAGAACTGTGTGGCTACCTCCACAGCAGAATCTGAGTACATCTCAGCAGGCAGCTGTTGCGCACAACTCCTTTGGATCAGAAATCAGTTGGCCGACTACAACCTTCAGTTCAAGGAAGTTCCAATGTACTGCGACTCCTCCAGTGCAATTGCCATTGCCAACAATCCTGTCTCGCACAGCAGAACGAAGCATATTGAAGTGCGCTACCACTTCATTCGGGAGCATGTGGAAAACAAGGACATCTCTCTCTGTTATGTCCCCACGGACAAGCAGATTGCTGATATATTCACAAAGCCCTTAGACGAGGCCAAGTTCAATCTTTTCAAGACTGAATTGGGGATGCTCAATTATGAAGCATGAAGACTACAGAAGCTCCCGACTCGTGCATGATCTGAGGGGGAGCAGGGAACTCCAGCGTGAGTACAGCTGCAAGAACTGAGGGGGAGCTAAGGGCCAAAGGTTACAGACCCCGATTTGCCGAAGCCGAAAAGGGGGAGATTACCCTCTTGGGGTCAAGGCTAAGGTGGCTCCAGCTTGCTCCAGCTTGCTCCCAAGAAATTGGTATTGGTAAGGGATGACTCCACTCAATGTTAAGTTTATGGCTTTCATTTGCTTTCATTTCCTTTGCTCTATTCACCTTAGCTTGTAGGGTTTAGGCTTCTTCAAATAGGGGGAGATTGTTGGGTATTGTATCCACAATGTACCTGATTTGAAGAAGCCCCTGGACAAGCTAAGGTCAATAGACTATGTATTTGATAAACTCTTTCAAGTTGTTCTTGCAGTTCCTCCACGCTAAGTGCACACCAATGTCAGGGTGCAGTAGGTCAATATACACGGGTCTGCACGACGTAATCCCTCGTTGAGCAGATCAGTGTGTTGGCCTATGTGTACTCTCTCTATTGGAGTGCACTTACTTTCAAGTACAGGGCCGTTCATATGCAAGAGAAGACAAGGAGCATGGAGGATCAAGGAGCAGCTCCTGGGTGGAAGACGAAAATTCGTCCAAGGCAAATTCGACGAGAATCACCAAGTGATTCTCGCCGAATCGGCGAGAATCATTAGTGATTCTCGCCGAATCGACGAGAATCATTAGTGATTCTCGCCGATTCCTTCTGGCCACCTCAACATAGTGCCAAGTAAGATTCGGCGAGAATCACTAGTGATTCCCGCCGAACCTGTGGCCAAGGAGCTCATGTATACAAAGTGAAATTCGTTGAGAATCAATAAGTGATTCGGCGAGAATCACTGACGATTCTCGACGAATCGACGAGAATCACTTGGTGATTCTCGCCGATTCGTCGAGAATCGTATGCGATTCTCGCCGATTTTTCCTTGGCGTTTTCTCTGGAATTTCCTGAACCGGATTCTGCCTTTAGACTAGCTTGAACCGGACTTAGGGATTTCAAGTGTGGGTCCCACAAACTGTCATATTGGAAAGCATCTACAGTATATATACTCCAGTATTCTGAACAGTAAAATCACGAAGAAAGAAGCCGAGCGAGAAAAACCCTAAAATCGCGAACTCGTTCCGCCGCCGCCGTTGCGCTAGGGCAAATACGTCGCCGCTGCTGATCGTTCCTCTTCCTGATCTCCAGCGACAGAAGCTTAGCAAAGCTTGCGTCTCACGTGTCTATCCAGAGATCTCTTGTCTCTCGATTTGTTGACCGGGAAAAACTCCCCCGTCCGAATCGATCGAGACGACCGATCCTAGAGTGACCATTGGTAGACCTAGTTTGCTTCGCAAAGAAGTTTGGATCTCAAAGCACTGCAGCAGCGCACCTTCGTCGCCGCCGACTCCGAACCAAGCCGCCGCTCGGATTGCCGCCGCCGGTTCCGGGAGATCCTCTCCAAGAGAGACCAAGGTTGTAGACTCTTCATCGACTTCAATAACACGTCGTCGAACAAGAGGAACACCGTAGTCTCCAGAAGAAGTTTGTATCACGTGTACATTCTATATTTAATTTTGTTGTAAAGGAACTTTTGTTCCGAGTTGTAAGGGTTGGGTGCAACCCGTTTTGTGGGAGTGTTGACTCTCACGTGAGGAAGGGCTCCTTCCGTTAGTGAAGGGATTGGATTTCAATCCCGTTGGAGAAGTGACCGAGTCGTCCCTTGTTGTGGAGATAGGTCGAAGGGGGAAAGTGGATGTACCCAAGTCGGGGAACCACTATAAATTTGCTGTGTATTCTGTGTGCTGTGCTTGTTGTTTTTATTGTGCAGGTACATCCGTAAATTCCGCAAAAGAACCACACGTCACCTATTCCCCCCCCCCCCCCCCCCCATAGGTGCACATAGCTGACACTAGGTGGACTTTCAACTTCCTCGACAGATTTTGACATCATATGTGAGCTTAAAAGACGTGCCTCAAAGACCAGCCCCCCTATTCGTAAGGTTCAGCAGACATCCATCTGTCATGAGTAACCCATATACTCACTGGAACAGCTCGCCGATTAAGCATTGAATGTTTCTTTTTGAGCTCCTACGTCGCTCGTAAAGTGCGGAGATTGTGTACAACTCATATTCATCAAGGGTAGACCCCACCCAGAGCCAGATCAACAAGAGTCAGAGTCAACATGTCAAGACATAAGTCAGAGTCAACACTCAAAATAGTAGTAGGCCTGGGCGAGTATGGCGGGCTCTCCTCATATACCCACCAGGTAGGTGACTAGGCCAGATGCCCGTCCAACCTATACGAGCTCCCCCAATACTCGCCTAGTCACCAGGGGTGGAGCTATAAATAAGACCCCCTCCCCTTAGAATTGGCTATAAGTAGGACCCCAGGGGAACGAGGAAAAGGACTTCAGAATCTCTCAAAAGATCTTGACCACCTCATTTCCAAGACTTTGAGCTGAGCCTTTGAATCCTTTCTTCCGAGAGGTGGGTCGTAATCTAGCAACTATCCATCTTAGTCACCACCTTGACTTAGTCACCAGGTAGAATCTACCTCGTACCTTGCTCATCCATCTTTAGTTATCGAGGGGAAGCTTCTTCTAAGCATCTAGGTACGTGGTGGGACCTCCCTACCACAACGTCTAGGGTCCTTTTTATTGCATGTTTGTTTCTGATACCTAGCCCATTAGCCATCAAGTCCGACTGTTGAACATGTAACCTTAGGTTGCCTTGATCCAAATTATGGAGTAGGGATATTCCCATATTCAAGAATTAAGTATGCATGTTACGACATTTTTCATCCAAGAATACATAGTTCCTTTGTTAGGTACCTCACATATTGATTCATCATCAAGTAAATAGTGTTAGCACTCTTCATTAAAGAATCAAGATAAGTTGCCTTCAACGAAATATATTTGGATCTCCCAAAATCCAATATTTAATTATGAGTCATTTCCTCCCCATACGAGATTATGAGCATGTCATTTATATTATAATCAAACCTGGAAAAACTCTTTTAAGATGTCTATATTTACATAACTAGAGCTCATTATCCTCCATGCATATGTAAATACTTGTACTACTCATTTTCATCCACTTTTAAACATTTGCATCAAGATGTTCTGTCAATTTATGCAAAATAACAACCAACAAATATAAAATAAAGATAAACAAAACACTTTTTCATCTAACATTCATCAAATGTTGAGGGTACCTTGGGGAAACATCTCTGGGTAGTGCTTCCACATCAAGTCCACCAGCTCCCAAGTGTATTCCTCTTTCTCGTGATTAGACCATAAAAATTTCACCAAAGGAATGCTTGTTCGAGGCAAGCTCCTTATACCGGTGTCCACTATCCGTATCGGCTTTAGTCGGACAGATCTATCAGTTGTCATTGCTCCACTTGTAGCAGGGACATGCTGATCGGGACGTAGTAGTGCTTTCTGAAGCGACGACACATGGAAGACGTCATGCAAATTTTCCAGCTCTGGTGGTAGCTCCATTCGATAGGCCAACAGGACAATCCTCTCTAATATAACATAAGGCCCCACATATCTTGGGTTGAGCTTCTTCCTCCTTCCACACACACGTGACACTCCATGCATCGGCCGGATCTTTAAGAGTACCGTTTCACCCACTTGAAACTCCACCATCCTATGTTTCATGTTGTAATACTTTTCCTGATGACTCTGAGCCTCAAGCATGCATTCTTGTATCAATCTAACCATAACATCAGTGTCATATATAAACACGATTCCCAAAATCTTTGGGTCTTCATCCTGCACCAATGATAAAGGTGTTCTACACCTTCTTCCATAAAGCACTTCGTGGGGTGTCATCCCGATGATAGTTTGATGATTGTTATTGCATGAAAATTCCACCAGTGGTAAGATCCTTTCTCACGGCTCCACTCTATCCAATACACACAACCCCAATAGATCTTCCATAGTTCTTATAGTCCTCCCAGACTGATAGTCCGTCTGAGGTTGAAAGGTCATGCTAAAGGTAAGGCGAGAACCCAAATATATTTGAACCGCCTTCCATACCTTGGAGGTAAAGCGACCATCACGGTCGGAGACTATCGTCACAGACACTCCATGGTATCGTACAAATTGTTCCACAAAGAGACGTACCAATACATCCACATGTGTCTCCTTCCACATTTGGATAAACCTGACAACCTTAGTCAAGCAATCCACTATCACCCAAACCAAGTCATTCCCTGATCGTGATCGGGGAAGGTCGTGAACAAAATCCATTATGATATCTTCAAATTTCCACTTCGGAATGAGCAATGATTGTAATAATCCTGCTGGGCTCTTGCACCCCACCTTCACCTTCTGGCAAGCCTCACAGTATGTAACATAATACTTAACAGCACTCTTCATTACTGCCCGAACATGCTCTTTCGTAAGTCACTATACATCTTGGAAATCTCGGGATGCACCAAATACTTGTAGCAATGTGCCTCTCTCAAGATATCCTCCCGGATTTCACCGCCCTTGGGAATGTAGAGCCTGCCACAGAAATGAATGAGGCCTTTATTCAGAGTATACACTTCAGTATATCCATCCTCAATTGTCTTAATCAAAGGGCCAGAGCAACATACTTCCCTCGCTCTGCCCGAATTCGATCTCGAATGCCACAAATTATACTCATAACAGTTATGTACTCAGTATACTTCTCAGAATGATCCTTACACACCAACGTGATCTCCATCTCCTCGAGCACTCGAGCCAATTTCATACTCATCATTCGAGACTTGGGGCTCGACTCAGGTATTTTTCTGTTCAATACATCAGCTACAAAGTTCGCTTTCCCGGGGTGGTAGTTCAATGTAAACTCATAATCACACAAAAATTCTAGCCATCACCGCTGCCTCAAATTCAACTCCTTCTGAGTATGAACATACTTCAAATTCTTATGGTCTGAAAAGATTTTGCAGTGGACGCCATATAAATGTGCCTCCAAACCTTTGAGGCGAACACCACTTCTCCCAACTCCAAATCATGCGCTGGGTAATTAACCTCATGCTTCTTCAACTGTCTCGAAGCGTAAGCAATCACATCCCCATACTGCATCAATACTGCTCCCATCCCTTGATATGAGGCATCAGTGTAAACTTGAAATCCTTCTTCCCCCGATGGAAGAGCTAGGATCGGAGCGGAGGTAAGTCGATCCTTTAGTTCTTGAAATGTAGCCTCGCACTGGGGTGTCCACCTGTATGGCATACCTTTCTTTGTTTTGGCAGTAAGTGGAAGGATGATCTTTGAAAATCCCTTCACGAACTTATGATAATATCCGGCAAGTCCCAAAAAGCTTCATACATCGGCTGCTTATTTCAAGGGCTACCATTCTTTACGGCGCATACCTTGGTCGATTCTACCGCTAATCCCGCGTCTCTAATAACATGGCCCAAGATGGCAACTTCTTGGAGCCAAAACTCACACTTGCTGAACTTAGCAAATAATGAGTGCTCTTTTAATTTTCTCAAGACTAGGGTCAAGTGCTCTGCATGCTCCTCTTCCGTCTTCGAGCACACCAAACTGTCATCGATGAAGATGACGACGAAGACTTCTAAATACAGCACAAACACCTTGTTTATCAAACTCATGAACGCAGAAGGGGCATTTGTGAGTCCGAACAACATCATGGTGAACTCGTATAAATCATATCTCGAACTGAATGCTGTTTTTTTGAATGACTTCCTCTTGTATTCTCAACTGGTAGTACCCCGAATGCAAATCCAATTTGGAAAACCAATGCGCTCCATCAACTGGTCGAATAACTCGTTGATCTGGGGGTAATGTGCAGGTGTTCCGCATCATCAGTCGGTTGAGTTCTCGGTAGTCTATACACAACCGTAGGGATCCATCTTTCTTCTTCACAAATAAAACAGGGGCTCCCCAGGGGGATGAACTGGGATGAACAAACCCTGATTCCACCAACTCCTACAACTGAACTCTAAACTCGACAAGTTATTTTGGGGCCATTCCATAATGGGTTCGAGAGATGGGCTTGACACCCGGTACTAGTTTAATTTGGAAGTCCACCTCTCTATGTGTGGGTAAGCCCAGTATCTTCTCGGTAAATACCTCAGGGAAATCTCGCACTACTAGCACATCCTTCATGCTCGTCACCATCTCTTTAAGTTTAAAGCACATCATATATACTTCATCCGCTTTCATATGGGCCTTAAGGGCCTGGATTGAAGATAATAATATTTGAGGCGCGAATTTAATACCTTGGAAAATGACTTCAGAATTTCCATGCCTCAACGTGATTTGCTTCGCCGCACAATCAATTCTGGCATGGTGCCAATCTAGCCATGTTATGCCCAAAATAAGATCAAATTCTAGTATTCTCAACACCGTCGCAGGGGTTTCAAAAATCTTTTCTCCAATGTATACTTCCAAGTCACACTTGGCGGAAGACGTTATCTCGGAGTCGTCTGGGAGGCGTACTCTCCGAGTGATACCAGTGAAGTATTGCACACCATTTAAATCTTTTACGAAGTCCGCCGAGGCAAATGAATGTGTGGCACCGATATCAAATAAGGTGTGAGCTGATTTCCCACTAACAGTCACGGTGCCTAAGTATCAATTGTAAAGGCTCAAGCTAGATTCCCAGCGCATCTTAGGCAAATTAAGGATAAATGCTTGTAATGTATTAATTAAATCTCGATGTACCTGCATTCACGTTATAAGGATTCCGCTCCTACACCATATCCAGTGCAAACATCTGCTCCCAAGAGGGTTTAGGATTCCTTCCTCGTGGTCATCGTCCTCGACCACAACCTTGACCTTGTCTTTACGGAGATGCCAGAGGAAAAACAGGAGCTTCTCCACCTGCGGGCAAACTAGACTCGCCTGAATGGTCCTCCTGGTTGCTGATGAGGTTGGAACTATGGAGGTGGAGGTAGTGTTAACTACGGGCCCGGACGTTCCATCCAAAATTATGGTGGAGATGGCAGCCAACTCTTTGGTTTCCTCTTCCACCTTTACTATTATGTCTCTTTCTGAAGCTTGGGCCTGCTTCCATCACACACTCGGCGGGTCTCTTACTACTTCCCAAGTGATCCGCCTCCATCCTTTTCTCCATATCAATTATCTCTACAAAGCTCGTGTCCGCTTTTAACAAAAGTGCTTGACTTAGGGGATCTCGCAAGCCTTTGTAAAACTGTTTTACGTACTCGTGGTCATCCAACTCGTAGGAGTCAGCAAATCTAGCGAGCTGCTAAAACTCCCTTTGTTATTCTGTCACAAACTTCAATCCTTGCTTCAACTGCAGGAATCTCTCCTCAAGCTCATCTCGAGCGGTAGATGGAATGGAGTGTTCCAAGAAGGCTTCAAAAATTAATTCCAACTGATCTCAGTGTATACTCGGCCTTATAAAGTAGAACTCATGAGGGACTTCCACCATCTCTTCGTGTGCATTTCCAAGACTTACACAGCTAAGGTCACAGCCATACTGGTTGGACATCTGATTTTGGCTATTAGCTCTTGCACCATGTCTATCCATTCTTCAATACAGACATCCAACTCCATCCCATGATAAACAGGTGGGGAGAGGGCTCGGAAGGTGCTCAACCAGTTAGATCCCAGAGATTGTTGCTACACTGGGGCTTGTTGAGACCTGAAAGCATCTAGGATTGTTGTAAGCGTCTGTCCCAGGTCTGACTACTGAAACTAGGTAGGGACGGAAGGGGAGGGAGTGCCCACTACTGGCTCTACACGTGACAGGATTTACACGTAAATGTACAAACCTAAGGTTAGGTTGGCTAATCGTAGTATAACGACTGGACATACTTAGTGTGAATTACATATGGGCACACCACTGCTTCCGCCATGTCAATTTGTCCGCAAACTGACCAATCGAGCGGGGTGGTGTCATTGTTCAATGACTTATTTAGTTTAGGATTATTGCAAGTATGATACCATTTGTAAGACCCCCCCCCCCTCCCGGAACATAAGATATGGCTGATGGGAGTCTTATACCCAGAACAGCAGCCTTGCGGTAACGCCAACACACAGGTTGATCGATACTACAAGATGTCTATCATGCCGGCTAAAACCAATATCATTCATGTCAGCCAAATGTAAAGAATATATATATATAAGTCAAAATCTACACAAATATATAATTCCAACAAGTGCAACAATAATAAGAAGCAACAACAACATCTATAATATTAGAGTACACAAAACTTTCCCAAAGGGCTACAATATGAGTCTCTTCAAAAACTCACATCTGTAACTGACAACAGTGATGGCAACGTCGTATCAGGCCATATCATCCTGGCCAGGCTGCCCTCCTACACAACCTGTGGCTGCTGCTCTATCTGCAAGGTTTCCTCCTAAAATGGAAGGCGTAGCAATAGTTAGTCATAAAAACTAAGTGTAGTCATAAAGAGTAAGTTGTTATCACATCCCCCCTATGGCTTTTAGGTACCTGGCGGAGAAAAGAAGATGGTATAGTATATATAAGCAGTAATAATAAGCATGTGAAGAATCTATTATCATGAGTAGTAATAGCAGTCATGTATAACATTATTATCAGCATTCTATTCTAGCAGTTCTACTCAAATCATAGCAATCCATTATGCATATAAATCAGCAATAGGAAAGTAACTTAACTTATAGTTGACATGGAATGTTAGTTCCCACTTTTCGAGTAGGTAGCTAACCTCTCGGGCTTCATCCGTCGTGGCCAGATGGTGACAGTAGAGCAGACATCTTCACTACTAGGCTAGTCTCCACACTACCTGTCCTAGGCCTCCATACGCCTCAACGCTAAGAACACAACATCGGAGCTCCATATGTACTACAACCCAGAGGGGTGTTGGGTAGATGTGCACCAAGAACACATCCCAAACTGTCCAATCATCATGGCATCGAAGGAGTCTATATGAGCGTATCACCAAAGGACCAAGCCCAACCGTCCACTTAGAACGGAAGGATCCTCGGGAATGAGCACTGAGGACCAAGACCAACCGTCCAAAGTATATCTGTCAACTCCTGTCGGTGTAATGACCGGCGAGCCCGTACACTTGCCACACTATCCTTTTACCGGGATGATAACACCACGTGTCAACTCACACCACATGCAAATTCACATGGCCTTGTCATCAACCATCCAAGGGAACCAACCGAGTCCCTTTTCATCATTACCAATCCAGTGCTCAACAACACTCAAGGGCTTCACACTGAGTCCCTTATCATCATTACCAATCAAGTGCGGTCAAATACTCACGCACTTATACCCTTTCACATTTTCGTGCTCCCAAGCACTCAAGGGTTCAACATCAACATAGGTGGCAAGACACCATGAACAACATACGAATCTCGCACTGCTGGACGTAGGTAGACACACTCTAAGCAGTGGACTATACAAATTATCCCTTCCAATGGTTGAGATCACGATTCAACATTTTTCATGGCCATGAGATTTACTTCATCTTATTCCTTCCTTATAATCAAACATTCACAAACAATTATGTTTTCATATATTTATCACAACAATATATTAACTCTCCATGTACCCATCAAGCATGATAATATAAGTATAGATTACAAATCCAATTATCGTGCACCACACCCTCTTTCAAAACTTATATCATTCATCAAATTACAATCACGTGCATCCTTTCCAGATTTCACAAGTAGCCATTTGTACAACCAAATTTTATCAAGTTGTTCACTAATTTTCCCCAAACTATTTGTTTATTAAATTTCTCGAAACCATTTGTTTATCTCGGCTACTTATAACTAGGCTCATCCAAACCTCAACATTATCTTGCTACATTTCTCCTACCTAGTCCAACCCCGGTTATACACTAACCCGAAACTATCATGCACGTAAGTTGTTACCATGCATCAACTTCGACTGGACATTCCCGGGGCTACAAATCTCATATGAAAACATGTAACCATCCGTTTGAAAGTTCTTTCCAAGGAATACAACTTTCGTGTTCAACCCAAGACCTTGATCTGGCCCTTTCACACCCAAAAGCTGCCTCGAAATCTTTTGAGCACAGAAAATAGTTATTTGGAAAAAAAACATTTGGGGCCAAGTATGCTGGAAGAAACAGATTCAAACCCAGCCGCAGTCACTCAAAAATCTAGAGGTGCATCTCTCTCGGCAACGAGCTAATGGTTAAAGATACTTTCTGGATGGTGGGAGACAGCATAGACATCTCAACCATGGAGGATAACTGGCTTGGCATGGCGCTAAACAGATGGCCAACATATATAAACATTAATGATCTACCTAATAATGTTGTTGTTTTCCTGGACTCAAATTATCAATGGTTGTATGAGAGGATGGGTGGTCTAAATGGCTTCCTGATTGATATTATCTCCAGGCTTCCAAGAGATGATGTAGGTGGAAGGGACAAATTGGTTTAGGCCCATTCCGAAAAGCTGCGGATGAATTCTAGTATGTTATACGGCCTAGAAAGCCCGCAGGGGATACATGGAGGCGGTGAAATCTAGAAAATCAAGACGCAGACACATTTTCTAGTCATGATTTGGAGAGCTTTGAATGGCATGTTGCCCACCAACGAATGGATGTACCGGCACCATCTCAGGTCTGATGCGGTCTGTCCGTAGAATTGCAACCAGACGGAAAGTATCAACCATATTTTTGGGGGCTGCACCTTCACAGCTCGCATTTGGGCGGCTTTGGTAAGGTTGGGATTTCAACTAAACACGAGCAACACATTTCTTCTGGATGCATTGATGGAAGAAATGGACATCAGCATGCGATCAAAGGAAACTAAGGTGCTTGCTGCTTTAATTTATGGGATTTGGAAAGCAAGGAACCAACGTGTACATGGTGAGCACTTCTTGCAACCCTCCTCCATTGTTCTAAATGCAATCTTAGAAGCATCCAATGGTAACTGGGAGGCCCGTTTAAACCTCGAGACCATTTGGTCGCCCCAACCATTGGGTTGGTTAAAGATAAATTTTGATGGGTCGGTTCATCCGAACAACATCGTCGGGCTGGGTTGCTCTATCTGTGACCATGATGGGCGCCTCATCTTTGCCAAGGATGTCTGCATCCATAGCCGCTCGGTAAACATGACGGAGGTCAGAAGCTCCCTTCTGGGCATTATTGAGGCAAAGAATTTTGCACACTACGGTGGAGTTAATCCTAGAGGGCGACTTGGCCTTCGCTTGCGCCACGTTGAACCGTATTCTTTCAGGCTTGTGGGATGGAGAGGTTGAAGAATTGCTAGCGCGCTCAATGAACGAATGCCCACGAATTATGATTTCTCATATTGATCGAAGGGCCAACTCTGCTGCCAATTATGTGGTGAATACTGCTTGTGTCTTGGATTTCTTGTGGGAAAGGGGAATGGCCCTAACCCAAGCTTTTTCTTTCATCCTTTCTAAGGATATTGTGTAACGACCCTAGCCGATCCAACGTGACAGCGTCACGGCTCCGCTCTAGGCGACGCTACCGGGCTGCAGCCCAAGCACCCCAACCCCTCTCCCTCCACAGGCGGGTTGTTGGTGGCCACAGCCTCCCTTTGATGAGGTAAACTCGATAGTCAAGCCCGCACCACGGGGACTTCCCAGGAGGTCACCCATCCCAGTACTACTCCAGCCCGAGCACGCTTAACTATGGAGTTCTTTCAACTCTCATCACCAATTGAGCTGCAGCTCAATTGGTGATGAGAGTTGAAAGAACTCCATAGTTAAGCGTGCTCGGGCTGGAGTAGTACTGGGATGGGTGACCTCCTGGGAAGTCCCCGTGGTGCGGGCTTGACTATCGAGTTTACCTCATCAAAGGGAGGCTGTGGCCACCAACAACCCGCCTGTGGAGGGAGAGGGGTTGGGGTGCTTGGGCTGCAGCCCGGTAGCGTCGCCTAGAGCGGAGCCGTGACGCTGTCACGTTGGATCGGCTAGGGATGTTACAATAAAAGTGCACTTTTTATTGTAAGGCCCCTAGCCGATCCAACGTGACAGCATCACGGCTCCGCTCTAGGCGACCCTACCGGGCTGCAGCCCAAGCACCCCAACCCCTCTCCATCCACAGGCGGGTTGTTGGTGGCCACAGCCTCCCTTTCATGAGGTAAACTCGATAGTCAAGCCCGCACTACGGGGACTTCCCAGGAGGTCACCCATCCCAGGATTTCTCCAGCCCGAGCACGCTTAACTATGGAGTTCTTTCAACTCTCATCACCAATTGATCTACAGCTCAATTGGTGATGAGAGTTGAAAGAACTCCATAGTTAAGCGTGCTCGGGCTGGAGAAATCCTGGGATGGGTGACCTCCTGGGAAGTCCCCGTAGTGCGGGCTTGACTATCGAGTTTACCTCATGAAAGGGAGGCTGTGGCCACCAACAACCCGCCTGTGGATGGAGAGGGGTTGGGGTGCTTGGGCTGCAGCCCGGTAGGGTCGCCTAGAGCGGAGCCGTGATGCTGTCACGTTGGATCGGCTAGGGGCCTTACATATTGTGACCATGTAATCCTTTTATTATTTTGGTTTATATATACAGGCTAATGTCACATTCAAGAAAATAGATTTTGCACGCATCTTAAAGCAAAACGAACGACATCAGTTCGTCTTCTTCCATTAGCCATTTGTTCAAACCACATACAGCACTTCCTCATCCCTTATTCACCCTCAAAAGACCATCCTTCTTCACGAAACCAAATCCACCATCTTCACAATGAAGAGAGGAGAGGTTGAAGACAACTAATCCCTAGGACGAGGTTCTAGCATGGTCTGTTCCTATGAGATCTTCATCACGCACCAGTCAAACTCTTTTGAGTCGACATCTCTCTTATATCATAACTAATGATCTAGCGCCAAGGGAGAGGGTAGGAAGTTCACCTCATTTCGAGCCATGGATCTCGTCACTCTCCGCGGCGGCATCGTTCTTCCCCATTAGTACGTTCTTCTCAAAAGGAAGTTCGGCCTCCCAAAAATCCGACTCTAGCAACTTCTCTTCCTCCGTCGGGTTCCGCAAGTAACGACTCAGCAAATAAGAACAAAGTGACAACTAGGATTTACTATTTCTTCCTTTTTATAAGAAAGATTAGGGTTTGAGTCATGCCGCCACGTGTTGCCTCCGCATTGGACCGCCCATTATTGCTTTAAATAGGTTCTGTTTGAGAAGATCGAGACCAAATGAGCCATCAATGCTTATCCGGAAAACACAGATCATCCCATAAGTATAAATCAGCAACACGACCCTTCAAAAATATGCTAAGTCAAATTCGTCGCATGTGTCGAGTGTCACTCGATGCTTCGTCAAATGGCTTCGAGATCACTCGATGCTCCGTCAAATGGTGTCAAGATGACTCAATGCTTCGTCGAATGGCGTCGGGATTACTCAACGCTTTTCGACGAATCCTTCTGGCCAAAATATTCTAAGTCCAAGCGTTGTATGAGTCGAGATCACTCGACACTTCATCAAATGGCGTCGAGATCACTCAACACTTCGTCGAGTCCAGTCGACGCACTCAATGCTTCCCGAATCCAGGATTATTCTAAGTCAAATTCTTTTATGCGTCGTGTATCACTCGACGCCTGCCCACTGGTCAATGCACTTGACTCTTCGTCGAGTCTAGTTGACACACTCGATACTTCCCGAATCTAGGATTATTCTAAGTCAAGTTCTTCAAGCTAAAAATAAATTTTATGGATTTAAAGAAATAAGTCCTAAATTATGAAATTAAAAAAGGAGAAATATTTTGCCAAAAAGTTCTCAAATAAATTAACTAGAAATCAAAATTGAGTAATTAGCAAACATTAGATTAAAATTATAAAAGCCTTAATTTTAAAGAAACGTAAAGGAAAATGCTATTGAAAATTGTTAAGTGAAAGTGGGTGATTGGACTGGGGCAACCTATCCGTGCGGACTACGCGAACAGGGTTGGCGGACAGCCAGGTCGGCAGGGCTGTTGAAGACGGCTTGTTCTGTGGCGGCCTTGGCGGTCTATTCGCGCGGACTACGCAAACAGCAGCGGCGGTTTGCCAGGCTGGCTTATGCTCTGCAAGCAGTTGGATCCCAGAAAGTAACCGGGCGGATTGAGTCTCTATCCACGGAGTCAGGCAAAAAGCGGACTTAAGGACTAGAGCTCGGCAGACCGGCTTGGCAAAAGTCTTAGTCTTGCTCTGGTGAAGCGGCAAGTGGAAGCCGCGGAGATCGCTAGTTAGCGCGGACAGGTGCTGGAGTTCGCTGAGACAGGCAGATTGTTTCCAGTGTCCGCCAGTAAGTGCGGACTGACCTTTGTGGCCAGTGGTGTAGACTTGGTTGGTTCTGAACCAAGTCCAGGTTTGGCTCAGTCCGTGGAGATCGCGCAGTGAAGCGCGGACTGCTTCTCAGTTCGCCATGCTCGGCAGAAGTGTCGTGTGCCTTGATTGTGATCTTGGAGAATGCAGAGTGGAGATTGTGCCCGCAAGTGCGTGAGGACTAGAGCTGGGTCCAGTGAGTCCGACAACTGCCATGCTGGCATGGTTGTGACTCAGGATATGAGGAATGGAGCATTCTGCGGGATATGCGGACTGGAGATATCCGCAGTATAAGCAGACTAAAGCTGTGTCCGCTGAGTACGGCAGTTGCCTTGGTGGCGAGGATGTGGGCTCAGGATAAGCGGACTGGAGCTGTGTCTGTGGACAGGCGGACAAAGTTGCTGCAAAGTTCGGTTGTGGCGGTCTTGGCTTGACCTTTGGCGACAAGGCGGACTGGTATTGTTGTCTGGCCTTGGTGAAGCATAGGCGGACTGGCTATCCTGCACAGGCAGCGGCGTACTGGTGTGTATCCGCAGTTTTGCGGACATGTGTTCTTGTTGCGGGATGTGGCGGTGATCCTATTGGCTAGGGCTGTGACCACACTACTCATCGTGCCTATAAATAGGACCCATGTCACATTAGGAAGAGATAACTAAGAGTGCAAATGAATAGTAAGTGAGCCCGCCAACAGTTGTTGCGGACTGGATTTTAGTATCTGCGTGGTTTGATAGATTTGACTGGTTTGTGCTGTGCAGGTTGTGCAGATAGCGCTGGAATGCCAAGACATGGCTCTGATTGCGGTCAGGGATCGTGCGGACTCTGCGGTTAAGAAACAGGCGGTAAATTGCAGGTCACGGGCAGCGACCAGATGGTTTTCTCTTTAGCAACTTGTGTTTGGGGTTCAATAAGTCACCAACTTCAGGCGGCCTGTTCAGTTCGGCTTCGCAGCATGTGTGGTCTGGCGGCTAGGCGACCTCGTGGTCAGGTGGCTTGCAAATCAGCGCCTAGAGCTTAGCATTGGAATAAGGGGTAGTCCGTGCGGCCTTGGTTGTGGTCTGGCGACCTGACGGACTATGCGGACTCCTTAGTGCAGCAGTAGGTCCGGCGGCTATGTGTTGAGTCCGTGCGGCTTGACTTGTCATGTATTTGTAGTTCTCTGCTTTCCCTATGGTGGTTTTGGTGAATCATGTCTCGTCATGTTTGTCTCGCCTTGTAAAGAAGATTGTTGCTAATCAATAAAAACTCTTATTGTTGCATGTGTTTCTGGTTGTGACTGACTTTAGTTGAGATAACCCCTGCTCACTCCAAGGTCCTAGAAAATTCAACATGGTATCAAAGGGAGGTTGGAGTGGATAAGAAGTGATCAACTAAAGTGGGTGTTGCTCTTATGAGTGGTAGAACTATGACAGTGGAAGATACAAGTGGTCTTGGAATTGATCTCCTTACAGAGACGAACTTTTATAGGTGGAAGTCTTGTATGGAGAGCTTTCTTCTTGGCGAGGAGGTTTGGGAGGTCGTATGCGGAGTAGAAAGACAAGAGGTTACTGCTGGAAATTGAAAGAAATTGTACCTAATCACCTAGAGGGGGGGTGAATAGGTGACCTTAATCTTTTTAAAACTTTTAGGCAGATTTAATCACAGAATTCACAGAACTATAAACAGCATACACAGAATCAGATACACACAGAGTACACACAGTTTTATAGTGGTTCCCCAAGGTCTGGGTACATCCACTTTCCCCCTTCGTCTATCTAGTAGTGTACTAGATTCGGCCCAACTTCTCCACTATTCCTCAGATCCTCAGATCTTACACTCATAACCCCAAATAGGTTCCTACAGCTCAGAGTGATCTCACTCCTACAACTCAGGCACACAGCCCTACCACTCAGTCTTCACAAAGACCTACACTCAGCCTTCAACAAGGCCTACACTCAGCCTACAATAGGCCTACACTCAGAGAAATAGATCTCCTACACTCAGGCACACAGGCCCTACCACTCAGCCTTTATAATTTCAGGCTTACAACTCAGATCCCTTAGGATCCTACAAGAAATTAAAAATACAAGGTATATAACCACAACTCAGAATAAGAGAGAAGAGTTGACAGGTTTCTTGATGAGTTCTTGGAAGAACTCTGCTGAGATCAACCTCCCTTGGCTTCCTTCAAAGCTTCTTGAATTTAGAATACAGTAGGGTTGAGTCTCTATGCAGCTGATCTTCAATCACTGCTAACTTAAGAATCAGATCTCAATCTGAAACTTTCTTCATAGCCTGGTTCAACAGCTGTCTTCTTGGAAGGAGCTCTCTCTCCAACTTCTTAGATATTCACTTGAAGGTCTTCTTCTTGTTGTGTTGTACTTCAATGAATTGCTTCATCATCTTCTGTTGACAGAATAAGCCTTTATATAGGCTTTCTTCATGGTGACCGGCTGATCCAGTTTCTAACAGTTTTCTGACATCTCTGACAGTTGCAGTAGACCGGCTGGAATAGCAACTGTCATGTCATCCAGTCACTTCTTGAATTTTCTGTAACTGTCTGAAAGTGTCGAGACAGTCAGTCTTTAAGTGTCGACACTGATAGACTAAGTGTCGACACAAGTAGACTAAGTGTCGACACTAGCCTTCATGGTGTCGACACAACTCCTTGTGTTGTAGAATCTGCTTCTCGACACTGCTTCTTCAACATGTGTCGACACTGATCCTGTGTGTCGACATAAGTCCTTCTTCTTTGATACTTAGTTGATTTCTTGTAAGTGTCGACACAACTCCTTTGTGTCGACACATCTTCTTGTGTTGATACTCGCTGAGTGTCGACACATTTTCTTAGTGTTGAGACTTTGGCTGAGTGTCGACACATCTCCTTTGTGTCGACACTTGTACTTGGACTCTGTTGAAATTTGCTGAGTGTCGACACAGCCTCCTAGTGTCGACACTTTCTTCATGTGTTGAGACTTTTGCTGTGTGTCGACACATTCTTCATTATGTCGACACTTGTACTTAAACTCTGTTGAAGTTTTGCTGAGTGTCGACACAGCCTCCAAGTGTCGACACTTTCTGAAGTCGACAAAGTTCCTCTGGGTGTCGACACTGCTTCTAAGTGTCGACACTGCTTCACTGGACATTTCTTCATTGTGTGTCGACACAGCTTGTATGTGTCGACACTGTCCTTCTAGTGTCGACTCTGCATTCTTGGTGTCGATACAATTACTCCAAGTGTCGACACTGCTTCTCTAGGTGTCGACACAAGTCTTCTTAAGTGTCGACACTTTTCTTCTTGGTGTCGACACATGGACTTAGAAACTTTTCAGCTTTCCCTGCAAATACTTAATGAAAGAAATTGTACCTAATCACCTAGAGGGGGGGTGAATAGGTGACTTAATCTTTTTGAACTTTTTAGGTAGAATTCAGATTATATCACAGAGTTATCATTAATTCTACACAACAATCACAGCAATCAATCAAGCACACAGTGAACACACAGATTTATAGTGGTTCCCCAAGGTTTGGGTACATCCACTTCCCCCCTTCGCCTATCTAGTAGTGTACTAGATTCGGCCAAACTACTCCACTATCTCAGATCCACAGATCTTACACTCAAAACCCCAACCAGGTTCCTACAGCTCAGGCCCAAGGCCCTACAACTCAGTCTTCTCCAAAGACCTACACTCAGCTTCTTCACAAAGCCTACACTCAGCCACAACAGGCCTACACTCAACCACAACAGGCCTACACTCAGAGATAAGAATCTCCTACACTCAGGCACACAGGCCCTACCACTCAGCCTTTATAATTACAGGCTTACAAACTCAGATCCCTAAGGATCCTACAAGAAATATAAAATACAAAGTGTATCTACCTACAACTCTGAATAGAGAGATGAGTTGATAGGTTCTTGATGAGTTCTTGGATGAACTCTGCTGAGATCAATCTGACTTGGATTTCTTCAAAGCTTCTTGAATGTAGAACACAATAGGATTGATCTCCACTGCAGCTGATCCTTGATCTCTGCAACTTAAGATTCAGAACAAAGTCTGAGTCCTTCTTCACAGCCTGGTTCCAACGGCTGTCTCCTTGGATGGAGCTCTCTCTCTCCAACTACTTAGAACTTTACTTGAAAGTCTTCAATCAATTGTTTTTCAACAACTTTGATCATCATTTTTTGTAGACAGTATAAGCCTATATATAGGCCTTCTTCATGGTGACCGGCTGGTCCGGTTCCTAACTGATTTCTGACAACTCTGACAGGTGCAGTAGACCGGCTGGAATGGCAGCTGTCAAGTCATCCAGTCAGTTCTTGAAATAACTGTAACTGTCTGAAAGTGTCGAGACTGTCTGTCTTTAAGTGTCGACACTTATAGACCAAGTGTCGACACAAGTTGACTAAGTGTCGACACTAGCCTACAAGGTGTCGACACAACTCCTTGTGTTGTAGACTTCACTTCTCGACACAGCTTCTTCATCATGTGTCGACACTGATATTGAGTGTCGACACTGATATTGAGTGTCGACACAAGTCCTTGTTCTTCAGTACTTTGTTGAATTCTTGTAAGTGTCGACACAACTCTTTTAAGTCGACATATCTTCATGTGTTGAACTTGTTCAGTGTCGACACATCTTCTTGGTGTCGACACATACCTTCAGTGTTGATACTTGCTGAGTGTCGACACAGCTCCTTGTGTCGACACATTCTTCTTCTGTTGAGACTTTGGCTGAGTGTCGACACATCTCCTTTGTGTCGACACTTATACTTAGAATTTTGTTGAACTTTGCTAAGTGTCGACACAGCTCCTTGTGTCGACACTTTCTTCATGTACTGAGTCTTCTGCTGTGTGTCGACACATTCTTCATTGTATCGACACTTTCTTCAAGTGTTGAGTCTTCTGCTGAGTGTCGACACATTCTTTATTATGTCGACACTTGTACTTAGACTCTGCTGACTTTTGCTGAGTGTCGACACTGCCTCCAAGTGTCGACACTTTCTGATGTAGACATAGTTCCTCTGGGTGTCGACACAACTGCTAAGTGTCGACACTGCTTCACTGCACTTTTCTTCATTGAGTGTCGACACAGCTCCTTGTGTCGACACTTTCTGTCTGGTGTCGACTCTGCATCCCTGGTGTCGACACAATTACTCCAAGTGTCGACACTGCTTGCCTGGGTGTCGACACAAGTCTTCTTAAGTGTCGACACATTTCTTCTGGCTGTCGATACATGGACTTAGAATCTTTTCTGCTTTTCCTGCAAATACTTATCCTGCACAAGGTAACTCAAAAATACATCAAATATATTTTGATGTATATCATTGAGTGGGGTGAGGCTTCTTCAAATCAGGTACATTAGAACCAATGTACCCAACACTTAACCTGCACAACTAAACTCAAAACACATCAAATACATTTTGATGTATATCATTGAGTAGGGTGAGGCTTCTTCAAATCAGGTACATTTATTCCAATATACCCAACAATCTCCCCCTATTTGGAGAAGTCATAACCCTTAGTCAATGATATACACCATATATAACAAATTTACAGTATGATGTAAAACAGGATAATATAACAGGGTAAGTACATAAACATGTATTAACAAAATATGTATACACAAATATCTCAGAACAGTAATGTAATAGATTTAACACTTATCACATTGTTCTAACAACTTCAATATTTTTATTATTCAAAAGTTTACAGAGAGTTTAAAATCAAATGATTACAACTGTAAACTAAAGAAAAATTCTATCATATTGCTGCTAAGACTCCTTGATCACAATGCCCTTTCCTGATTGTATCTTTGCTTGGACAGGAGCTTCAGCATCTTCAGCAGCAGCAGGCTTCTTTCCTTTAAGATCCTTCTTTTTCAATTCTTCAGCTTTGATCTTCTGCCTTTCAAAGTAATGATAAGGCTTTGGAAAGTACTTGTTAGGCTCCTGGGCAGTAGGAGGTAGCTTTCCCATCTTAGCCTTTCTTCTATATTGCACAATGGCCTCTTGCCTGTTCTCATGCTTCCTCCACTCCAGTTCAGAATACCACTTGTTTCTATCCTGGATATTGTCCTTGCCAGCCTTCCATGCAATCAAGATGATATTCCTAGAAGTGGGCTCCACTGTTCAACATCAGGCCTCAATTCAGCTTGCTCCCTGAATCTCTTCTTAGACAATTGGGCTTATTGTTCTTTCTGCAAAGCCTCTTTTTCTTTCAGTATAGCCTCTGGCACAGGCTGAACTACTTTCTCAATGATGACATTATGCTTTCCTTTAGGAGGACTATACATTGACTGTATATCTTGATGTATCATATCAAAGTCTGGTGGAGGGTATATTACTTGAGCCACTTCAGCTTGCTCCCCTCCAAGATATGCAGGATTTATTCCAGACTCTGCAACATTGTCATCATCACATAATGGAGGATATCCAAGGGTGGCTCTGATGGAATTTGAAATCCACTTTGCATGATCAGAGCCTGCTTTGACTAACACTCTCTCCCCCTTTATGACTTCTCTCTCAATGTGATCTCTTAGGTCATCTTTCTGGAATCTTATCTGGGCATTCAGATAGTTTACTCCATCTTTGTAGAAAGGTTTCAACCTTGGGAGTTTTTCAGTGATTAGTTTCTGAGAATCTTGAAGATCAGAAGTAACAGCAGTGATACCTTCTTGTAATGCTTTATCAAATTCTGTCTTAGCTGTAGCACTTGCTGTGGTTTGACCAGTAGCTATATTCTTCATTTCTGTGACTATGGCATTATGAGAAGCAGTGAGATTATCATTCATTCTCGGCTGGTTCTCCAGGACATAGCCTTGCTTCACTGTAATATCATCTACTTGTGTTTTGATCTTCTCCTGATGAGTGGCTAGATAGACTACTGCATTTCCTCCCTTGTGAAAGCAGTCAGTCATTTCTTTCTTATTCAGATTCATTTCAAATCTGATGGACTTAATGTCTTGGGCCAGATCAAACTGCAGTGACTTATGCCCTTCATCCATATAAGATTGCAAAGCCTGTCTTTGCTCATCCATCTTTATCTGTAATGCAACCATCAGAGAACTGAAATCTGTAGATGGGGCAGGCTGTGGTGCAGGCTGTGGTGCAATTGTTTGTAAAGCTTTCTTATAATTCTGGCATCTTCTCTTAAAGACTTGGAATTTCCTCTTCTTGGCTCTTGCAGCCTCTTCATCCTCTGATGCAGATGTGCTATCAATATTCACTCTGTCCTTAGGACTTGGAGGTAACTCCTTCTCAGTCTTTTGTAGCCCTTTAGTATCCTTGGGCTTCTCAGTCTCTTTGCCTGCAATTTTCTCTATATTCTCCACTTGCTCCCCCTCAATAATTACTTTCTCCCCCTCAGCAGCAGCTTTTTCTCTCTCAAAGTCAGTTTGTAGAAGGTCTGGGAACAGCTCTTCCAATGTAAACTCTTGTTGAGGATGGGGTGGAGATTATCTTATCTCATCAACCACTTGATCAGCAACAGATGTGTCTTCCATGACAACATCCTGAGGTTGGCTATGTGTCTGTGTTTGCTGATTAACATTAGGTAATGAATCAGATAAAACATCATCCTCAATAGGGAAATCTAATTCATTAATTTCAGTGATTACCTCAAGTATTGTGCGGGTAGCTTGTTCACTCTCTAGTGGAGTTGGCTCTTCCACAAGTAGAGGCTCCCCCTGGATTGAATCCTGGTGAATTGGGATAGCCTGTGGTAGCTCCCCCTGCCTTGGTGCATCTTCTTGTCTAGCTGGAGATTGTCCAGCATTTCCAGTTTCTTCTTCATCAGGAGTGAACACTACTTGCTCTTCAGAACTGCTTGAGGATTCTTGAGCCACAGGAGCTGACTTCTTCTTCTTTTTCTGGGGTGTGTCCTTTACTGGAGATGACAGTTCTTTGGTCAGTACTCTTTCCCACCTTGAGAAAATTCTCATATCCATCTTCCTCATGTGGTTGATCTTAGATCCAACTGCTTGACTTATCACCTCTGGTATACTACCAGCTAGGTATAGACTTAGTATTCTACCCAAATTGGGCTTCTTCATACTCTCTTTTATCTTATCAAACAACACTGTAGACCAATCAGTATCTAGTTTGTAGATAATTCTTGTCATTAGGCTAAACATATGAGCTGAAATTTTGTCATGCCCTCCAGGCTTGCTCAGGATAACCTTGCCAACAATTTCAGATAAACATTTGCCTTGGTTGTTCATTCCTTTTCTATTGAATACAGATCCTATTTTCATGTTGGAGTCCAGTGCACACCATGTAAGTGCTTCTCTAGTCTTAGAAGCAGAAACATCTTCTTCTTCCTTAGTCCTTGGTAGTTGAAGTACCTTTCTCAGACTCTTAGGAGAGACCTTCACCTTTGCCCCATGAACTCTGAACTTTATCTTGAGTCCTGATTCATCTAGTGTTGCTCCATTCAGAAACTCCAGGACCTCCTTCTTCCAGATCTTGATCGGCTCTGAAACAAGAAATTCTAACCCAGTCTCAGCTATTAGGGTTATCACGCCTTTGATCTCGGATTCCGCGTCATCAAATGCGTGTCGCACAAGTTCATATCGTTCATTTAAATTCTCTTCGAGCTTAGGCGCCATTAGGGTTTGAAGAAATTTGAATTAGAGAAGAGAGATGTCGACACACAAGTTTGGTCTCGAAACTTTGGTGAGCGTGTCGACAAATAATGGCAAAAACCTATTTATACCTTTCTAGAATCGAAGATGAAAGGGCGCGTCAAAATAATTAAATTGTGTCGACACTGTTGAAAAGTGTCGACACAGACTTATAATGTCTCGACAACTATGTGTCGACACAAGTATAGTCGACAGAATATATGTGTCGACACTTGTTTATGTGTCGACACCTCTTTGCTCGACACTTAGTCGAGACTTTACTAAACTAATTTTAAGTAAAGTCTAAGTGTCGACACCACCTTGGATGTGTCGACACCTACATTGCATGTGTCGACACTAATTCTCTGAAGTGTCGACACATATTTCCTAGATGTGTCGACAACATTTCTCTGAAATGTCGACACCACTTCTATGTGTCGACACAGACAACTCTGTGTGTCGACACCATTTTACTTGGCCAATTTTGAAAACTTATTCTAAGTTTATCATCCCTAATTCAATTTTAAATTTATTGAATTTGGTTTCATCTAAGGGCTTAGTATACATGTCAGCTAGTTGATTATCTGTACTAATATACTCTAGTGAAATATCTCCTTTTTCCACATGTTCTCTTAGAAAATGGTATTTTATTTCTATGTGCTTAGTCCTACTATGGGAGACAGGATTGTTTGCAATAGAAATAGCACTAGTAGAATCACAAAATAGAGGTGTTCTACTTACTTGGATACCATAATCTTCTAGCTGATGTTGTATCCATAGAAGTTGAGCACAGCAACTTCCTGCAGCCACATACTCTGATTCTGTTGTGGAGATAGCCACACTTGTTTGCTTCTTGCTACTCCAAGATATCAGTCTTCCACCTAGGAATTGACAAGTACCTGTTGTACTTTTCCTATCTTCCTACAGCCTGCAAAATCTGCATCTGAATAACCTGTCAGTTCAAAGTCTACATTCCTAGGGTACCAAAGGCCTAGATAAGGTGTGCCCTTAAGATATCTCAGAATTCTTTTGACTGCTGTCAAATGAGATTTTTTAGGGCAAGCTTGGTACCTAGCATAGACACATGTAGCATACATGATATCTGGTCTACTTGCAGTTAAATACAATAGGGAGCCAACTATCTCTCTATACAAAGTCTCATCTACAGGTTTCCCTGCATCATCTTTGCTAAGAGACATACTTGACCCCATAGGAGTTTTCATGGTACTGGATGATTTCATATCATACTTCCTTATCAATTCTAGGGTAAACTTAGACTGGCATATGGATAAACCATCCTCAGTATGTCTAACTTGGAGACCCAAGAAGAACTTAAGTTCCCCCATACTGCTCATTTCAAATTGTCCTTGCATTAGTTTTGCAAACTTTTTGCAAAGACTACTTTCAGTAGACCCAAATATAATGTCATCTACATATATTTGGACTAGAATGATCTTGCCTCTGGATTCCCTAAGGAATAGAGTCTTGTCTATTTTCCCCCTTGTGAATTTATTCTCAATGAGGAAACTAGACAGGGTTTCATACCAAGCCCTAGGGGTTTGTTTTAACCCATACAAAGCCTTCCTAAGTCTATAAACATAATTAGGTTTAGTTGAATCAACAAAACCTAATGGTTGTTCCACATAGACTTCTTCCTTCAGATTTCCATTCAGAAAAGCTGACTTAACATCCATTTGGTATACTTTAAACCCTTGATAGGTTGCATAAGCCAGGAACATCCTTATATCTTCTAGTCTGGCTACTGGAGCAAAGGTTTGATCAAAGTCAATACCTTCTTCCTGCCTATATCCTTTTGCAACCAGTCTTGCTTTGTTCTTTATAATCACTCCATGTTCATCCATCTTGTTCCTGAAGATCCACTTAGTTCCAATTATGTTGTGGTCTTTTGGTTTAGGAACAAGCTGCCAGACATTGCATCTTTTGAACTGGTTCAGCTCCTCTTGCATTGCCTCAATCCAATGAGGGTCTAGGATGGCTTCCTCAAATTTCTATGGCTCAACTTGGGATAGAAAGCTGGAGTAGAGTACTGAACTTAGATTTCTGCTCCTTGTTTGTACCCCTTGTCTGAGATCACCGATAATTTGATTGGCTGGATGATCTTTTAGATGTCTATTAGCTGGAGACAGCCTGTCTTCTAGTTGTGCTCCTTCATATTCTTCAACTTGCTGTACCCCTTGGTCTTCTTCTACATCAGGTGCATCTAGTACTCCCCCTGGACAACAGCCACTATCATCCGCATGCTGACTTGCAGTAGAACCTTCTTCAATAGTGAGCTTGTCTATCTTTTCAGTCACACCTGTAGAGCTGCAAATACTTCTAGACAATTCATTGTTAATGAGTCTAGCTTCATCAAACACTACATGTACTGACTCTTCTACAACTTGAGTAGTCAAGTTGTAGACCCTATAAGCCTTACTGTTGTTGTTGTACCCAACAAAGATCCCCTCTTGGGATTTGGCAGCAAACTTGGTTAAGTAAGACTTTCTATTGTTAAGTATATAGCATTTACAACCAAAGATCCTGAAATAGGATAAATTTGGTTTTCTGCCTTTCACAATCTCATAGGGGGTCTTATTGTGGCTCTTGGTGATAGTAGCCCTATTAATTACATGGCATGGAGTGTTTACTGCCTCAGCCAAAAAATATTCTGGGAGAGATGTGTCACTTAATAGGGTTCTACCAGCCTCAATCAAGGTTCTATTTTTCCTTTCAGCAATGCCATTTTGCTGAGGTGTTCTTGGTGAAGAAAATTCTTGAAATATCCCAAACTCTTCACATAGCTTTGTCATACTATCAGACTGGAATTCAGTACCATGATCACTTCTTACTCTGACCACTGTACTGTCTAACTCATTCTGAATTTGTTTGATAAAACTATAGAAGTTACTAGGTGTTTCAGATTTCTGTCTAAGGAAGAACACCCAGGAAAACCTTGAGTAGTCATCTATAACCACAAATGTGTAGACTTTCCTACCTAGGCTGTGAACTGGCATAGGACCAAAGAGATCCATATGAAAGAGGTATAAGTACCTCAGAGCATCTTTGTTCTCAATGCTATTAAAGGTGGATCTAGTCTGCTTGCCCTTTTGACAAGCTGAGCATATCCCATCTTTAATACACTTAACCTGAGGACCATTCCTCACTAACTCTTTACTATAGAGTTGGCTAATTGTCTTATAGTTAAGATAGGCTAGCCTCTTGTACCATTTGACACAATGTGAGACTTTCTCATCAGCTACAAGACACACAGGAGAAACATTGTTCTCACGCATAATGTCTAGACAATAGACATTTCTCTTCCTATAACCAGCCAGAATGATCTCTTGATCATTTGATCTCCTGATATGACAACCATCTTTGACAAATGAGATATCATATCCTAAATCACTCAGCTGACTTATACTAATGAGGTTGTGTTTCAAACCTTTAACATAAGCCACTTGAGTAATTGTTATAAGGTTGCTAGAAATGTTACCAAAACCTTCGATGATTCCTTTTTCAGAACCACCAAAGGTGACTTTAGGACCATCCTTGATTGGTGTGTAGTCCTTTAGCAATCCCCTAGTTCCAGTCATGTGCCTGGAACATCCACTGTCCAAGTACCATATTGGGGCATGGTCACTTGGACTCACCTGCAAAACAGATTAGTTAACTTTAGAACTGTTGGGTACATTGGTTTAAATGTACCTGATTTGAAGAAGCCTCACCCTACTCAATGATATACATCAAAATGTATTTGATGTGTTTTGAGTTTAGTTGTGCAGGTTAAGTATTTGCAGGGAAAGCTGAAAAGTTTCCAAGTCCATGTGTCGACACCCAGAAGGAAAGTGTCGACACTTAAGAAGACTTGTGTCGACACCTAGAGAAGCAGTGTCGACACTTGGAGTAATTGTGTCGACACCAGGATGCAGAGTCGACACTAGGAGGAAAGTGTCGACACATACAGGATGTGTCGACACTCATTGAAGAAATGTCCAGTGAAGCAGTGTCGACACACAATATCAGTGTCGACACCCAGAGGAACTTTGTCAACATCAGGAGGTGTCGACACTTGGAGGCTGTGTCGACACTCAGCAACACATTCAGCAAAGTTCAACAAATTCTAAGTATAAGTGTCGACATAATGAAGAATATGTCGACACACAGCAGAAGACTCAATACATGAAGAAAGTGTCGACATAATGAAGAATGTGTCGACACACAGTAGAAGACTCAACACATGAAGAAAGTGTCGACACTAGGATGCTGTGTCGACACTCAGCAAAGTTCAACAAATTCTAAGTACAAGTGTTGACACAAGGAGCTGTGTCGACACTCAGCAAAAGTATCAACACAGAAGGCATGTGTCGACACCAAGAGTTTGTGTCGACACTTAACAAGTTCAACACAAGAAGATGTGTCGACACAAAGAAGTTGTGTCGACACTTAGCAGAATTCAACTAAGTACTGAAGAACAAGGAGTTGTGTCGACACATAATATCAGTGTCGACAAATGATGAAGAAGCTGTGTCGAGAAGTAAATTCTACAACACAAGGAGTTGTGTCGACACCTTGAAGGCTAGTGTCGACACTTAGTCAACTTGTGTCGACACTTAGTCTATAAGTGTCGACACTTAAAGACAGACTGTCTCGACACATTCAGACAGTTACAGATATTTGAAGAAGTGACTGGATGACATAACAGTTGCCATTCCAGCCGGTCTACTGCAACTGTCAGAGTTGTCAGAAAGCTGTTAGGAACCGGATCAGCCGGTCACCATGAAGCAGGCCTATATAAAGGCTTATTCTGTCAACAGAAAGAGGAGATTAACAACAAGAGATTGAACAACAATCAAAGAAGAAGATCTAGCTATTCATTGAAGAATCAATTCAAGTGAAGATCTAAGTAGTTGGAGAGAGAGAGCTCCTTCCAAGGAGACAGCCGTTGGAACCAGGCTGTGAAGAAAGTTTCAGACCTAGTTCTGATTCTTAAGTTGCAGTGATTGAAGATCAGCTGCAGAGAGTATCAACCTTATTGTGTTCTACATTCAAGAAGCTTTGAAGAAAGCCAAGTGTGGTTGATCTCAGCAGAGTTCATTCAAGAACTCATCAAGAAACCTATCAACACTTCTCTCTCATTCTGAGTTGTAGGTTTACACATTGTATTCTTAATTTCTTGTAAGATCCTTTGGGATCTGAGTTGTAAGCCTGAAATTATAAAGGCTGAGTGTTAGGGCATGTGTGCCTGAGTATAGGAGATTCATATCTCTAAGTGTAGGCCTTGTGGCTGAGTGTAGGCCTTGTTGAAGCCTGAGTGTAGGTCTTTGTGAAGACTGAGTTGTAGGGACTTGGGCCTGAGCTGTAGGAACCTGGTTGGGGTTCTGATTGTAAGATCTGAGGATCTGAGGTATAGTGGAGGAGTTTAGCCGAATCTAGTACACTACTAGATAGGCGAAGGGGGAAAGTGGATGTACCCAAACCTTGGGGAACCACTATAAAACAGTGTGTACTCTGTGTGTGAATGATTCTGTGGTTGCTGTGTTTTATGTTCTGTGAAATCTGTGCTTAAATCTGCCTAAAAGTTTAAAAAGATTAAGTCACCTATTCACCCCCCCCCCCCCCTCTAGGTGATTAGGTACAATTTCTTTCAAGTGGTATCAAAGCGAGGTTCCTCAAAAAGGACTTAACTGTCTGAGTAGATCCTGTTGGCAGATTCAGTATAAGTAAAGTGCAGAATCAAGAAAATCAAGATACATGGGTTCAACAGAGAATCATAAGGAACTTAGATCCATGAAGTTGTCAATTTGCAAAAAAGAGATTTTTGGCATCTGGAAAGAAAGGGTGAGACTGTTTATGGAAGCTTCAGACCCTAGAATCTATATCATAGTTAAAGAAGGGTCATATGTGCCAATGAAGGTTTCTGTGTTGGATGCAAATCAGAGAACACCTAAGGACTTTTCTGAAATGACAAAGGATGAGATTATTCTGGCCACCATGGACAAAAGGGCTCAGAATATCATTGTAAGTGTCATAGATGATGCTACATTTCAGAACTTGATACACTGTAAGACATCAAAGGAGATGTGGGATACTCTGATAGTGTACATGGAGGGTTCAGAAGAAGTTAGACAAGACAGGAAGTCTTTGTTAAACCAAGAATATGAGAGCTTTAGACAAGGCAGGTCTGATAGCATAACAGAATGCTATACGAAATTCTATAGGATAGTTAATGAGTTAATGTCCTATGGAAGAGATTTCAGCAATTATGAGCTGAATGATAAGTTCTTGAGGTCCCTAACAAAGGATTGGGACACCAAGATCTGTGCCATAAGGGAAATGGCCAAGTTAGCAGATATTCCTCCTCCAACATTGTTTGGAAAGTTGTTATCCTATGAGATGCAGTTGATGGTAAGGAAGGAGGAGGAGAAGACTACAAGAAGTGAGCATAAATAAAGAGCAGTGGCATTCAAGATAGAAGCCACCAAGAAATACAAAAGTAAGTCTCCATCTCCACCTCCAAAGGTTGCTGAGACTGAGTCAGATGAATCAGAATGCAGGAATTCTGAAAGCAGTGAGAGTGATGAAGATTTTGCAGCTTTCACAAGACACTTTCAGAAGTTTCTAAAGAAGAAACAGTGGAGGACAAAGCCATCCACATCACAGGGAAAAGATGACTATTATCAGAATAAGAAGTCATCAAAGAAAGACAGGAGAAAGCCCAAGTCAAGTAAAGCAACTTTATCAAAAATTGTGTGATATTGCTGTAATAGACAAGGACATGTTGTTGCTGACTGTCTAAAGAAAAGGAGAGAGTCTACTGATAAGAAGAAGACTCAAATCAAGGGCAAGAAGGAAAGGTCTTTTGTTGCCAAGAAGGACAAAAGCCTGTCAGACATATCATCTTCAGAAACTGATTCAGAAGCAGAAGCTTATATTGGACTATTTGCTGAAGAAGAGGAAGAGGAGTTCATCCAGTTAATGAACTCTATATATGAGCAAGAGGACAATCAGTGCCAGGGACTGATGGCCTTAACAGAAGGTGACAAAATCCAGGATCAGCCTGGACCTAGTCAGGTACAAAATTGTTCTTTAAGTTCAATTTCTAGTGCTAGTTCAGAGTCAGATACATCATCATCAAGTGATGCCAGTGGATCTGAATCTGAAGGGGATATTTATCAGTTGATTGATGAATATAGAGTTCTGTTGCAACCTTTTAAGAAAAGCAAATCCTTGGCCAAGAGTCAGGCTAAGGAGATTGCTAATCTTAAAGTTGCTGCAACAGATTTTGAGAAGTTGTTTGATCAAAAATTAAATGAAATAGCCAGACTGAAAAACATAACTGTTATTTAGATGGGGACTATAATATTTAAGAATGATCAAATCAGAAATCTGGAGATTAGTCTTCAGAAGGAGAGAGACATTGTTGCAAGGTTTTCTAAACCAAAGTCTGTTCTACCTCTGATTGATGAATTTGTACATCAAAAGGGTAAAACTGGATTAGGGTTTACACAACCTGCTAGGACTGTAAAGTCCAAGTCTAAGGGCAAAGCCCCAGTACTCAACAAGCCTGCTGTAGATAGAACAGCTAGGGTTGTACCTAAGCAAAGGTACAACAAATTTGAGTGCTGGTGATGTGGCAAGGTAGGCCACTTTGCCATAGACTGTTGGCACAATTCTAGTGCCGAGATGAGTAGCAAACTGCCTGTTGGAAGGTCTGCAGGTAGCTTTGTTAAGAGGAAAACTAACCAGCACCAAGGACCCAAGAATTCTTTGGGTTCTAAGGTCAACTAATCTGTTTTGCAGGTAAGTCCAAGTGGTCATGCCCTAATATGGTACTTGGACAGTGGATGTTCCAGACACATGACTGGAACTAGGGGATTGCTAAAGGACTACACACCAATCAAGGATGGTCCTAAAGTCACCTTTGGTGGTTCTGAAAAAGGAATCATCAAAGGTTTTGGTAACATTTCTAGCAACATTATAATAATTACTCAAGTGGCCTATGTTAAAGGTTTGAAACATAACCTTATTAGTATAAGTCAACTGAGTGATTTAGGATATGACATCTCATTTGTCAAAAATGGTTGTCATATCAGGAGGTCAAATGATCAAGAGATCATTCTGACAGGTTATAGAAAGAGAAATGTCTATTGCCTAGACATTATGTGTGAGAACAATGTTTCTCCAGTGTGTCTTGTAGCTGATGAGAAAGTCTCTCATTGTGTCAAATGGCACAAGAGGCTAGCCCATCTTAACTACAAGACAATTGGCCAACTCTATAGCAAAGAGTTAGTGAGGAATGGTCCTCAGGTTAAGTGTATTAAAGATGGGATATGTTCAGCTTGTCAAAAGGGCAAGCAGACTAGATCCACCTTTAATAGCATTGAGAACAAAGATGTTGTGAGGTGCTTATACCTCTTGCATATGGATCTCTTTGGTCCTATGTCAGTTCACAGCCTAGGTAGGAAGGTCTACACATTTGTGGTTGTAGATGACTACTCAAGGTTTTCCTGGGTGTTCTTCCTTAGACAGAAATCTGAAGCACCTAGTATCTTCTATAGTTTTGTCAAACAAATTCAGAATGAGCTAGACAGTACAGTGGTCAAAATAAGAAGTGACCATGGTACTGAATTCCAGTCTGATAGTATGACAAAGCTATGTGAAGAGTTTGGGATATTTCAGGAATTTTCTTCACCAAGAACACCTCAGCAAAATGGCATTGCTGAGAGGAAAAATAGAACCTTGATTGAGGCTGGTAGAACCCTATTAAGTGATACATCTCTTCCAGAATATTTCTGGGCTGAGGCAGTTAATACTGCATGTCATGTAATTAATAGGGCTACCATTACTAAGAGCCACAATAAGATCCCCTATGAGATTGTGAAAGGCAGAAAACCAAATTTATCCTATTTCAGGATCTTTGGTTGTAAATGTTATATACTTAACAATGTTAAGTCTTACTTGACCAAGTTTGCTGCCAAATCCCAAGAAGGGATCTTTGTTGGGTACAGCAACAATAGTAAGGCTTATAGGGTCTACAACTTGTCTACTCAAGTTGTAGAAGTGTCAGTACATGTAGTATTTGATGAAGCTAGACTTATTAACAATGAGTTGTCTAGAAGTATTTGCAGCTCCACAGGTATGACTAAGAAGATGGACAAGCTCACTATTGAAGAAGGATCTACTGCAAGTCAGCATGTAGATGATAGTGGCTGTTGTCCAGGGGGAGTACAACATGCACCTGATGTAGAAGAAGACCAAGGAGTGCAGCAAGTTGAAGAAGCTGAAGGAGCACAACCTGAAGCCAGGCTGCCTCCAGCTACTAGGCATCTAAGAGATCATCCAGCTAATCAAATTATTGGTGATCTAAGTCAAGGGGTACAAACAAGGAGCAGAAATCTAAGTGCAGTACTCTACTCCAGTTTTCTATCCCAAGTAGAGCCAAAGAAATTTGAAGAAGCCATCCTAGACCCTCATTGGATTGAGGCAATGCAAGAAGAGCTGAATCAGTTCAAGAGATGCAAAGTCTGGGAGCTTGTTCCTAAACCAAAAGACCATAATATAATTGGAACTAAGTGGATCTATAGGAACAAGATGGATGAACATGGAGTTATTGTGAAGAACAAAGCTAGACTGATTGCTAAGGGATATAGGCAAGAAGAAGGTATTGACTTTGATCAAACCTTTGCTCCAGTAGCCAGACTGGAGGCAATAAGGATGTTCTTGGCCTATGCAACCTATCAAGGATTTAAAGTATACCAAATGGATGTTAAGTCAGCCTTTCTGAATGGTAATCTGAAGGAAGAGGTCTATGTGGAATAGCCATCAGGTTTTGTTGATTCAACTCAACCTAATTATGTCTATAGACTTAGGAAGGCTTTGTATGGGTTAAAACAAGCCCCTAGGGCTTGGTATGAAACCCTGTCTAGTTTCCTCATTGAGAATAAATTCACAAGGGGGAAAATAGACAAGACTCTATTCCTTAGGGAATCCAGAGGCAAGATCATACTAGTCCAAATATATGTAGATGACATCATATTTGGGTCTACTGAAAGTAGTCTTTGCAAAAAGTTTGCAAAACTTATGCAAGGACAATTTGAGATGAGCAGTATGGGGGAACTTAAGTTCTTCTTGGGTCTCCAAGTTAGACAGACTGAGAATGGTTTATCCATATGCCAGTCTAAGTTCACCCTAGAATTAATAAGGAAGTATGGTATGGATTCCTCCAGTACCATGAAAACTCCTATGGGATCAAGTATGTCTCTTAGCAAAGATGATGCAGGGAAACCTGTAGATGAGACTTTGTATAGAGGGATAGTTGGCTCCCTTCTATATTTGACTGCAAGTAGACCAAATATCATATATGCTACATGTGTATGTGCTAGGTACCAAGCTTGCCCTAAAGAGTCTCATTTGACAGCAGTCAAAAGAATACTGAGATATCTTAAGGGCACTCCTTATCTAGGCCTTTGGTACCCTAGGAATGGAGACTTTGAACTGACAGGTTATTCAGATGCAGATTTTTCAGGCTGCAAGGAAGATAGGAAAAGTACAACTGGAACTTATCAATTCCTAGGTGGTAGACTGATATCATGGAGTAGCAAGAAGCAAACAAGTGTGGCTATCTCCACAGCAGAATCAGAATATGTGGCTGCAGGAAGTTGTTGTGCTCAACTTCTATGGATACAACATCAGCTAGTAGACTATGGTATACAAGTAAGTAGAACACCTCTATTTTGTGATTCTACTAGTGTTATTTCTATTGCAAACAATCCTGTTTCAAATAGTAGGACTAAGCATATAGAAATAAAATACCATTTTCTAAGAGAACATGTAGAAAAAGAAGATATTTCACTAGAGTATGTTAATACAGATAATCAACTAGCTGACATGTATACTAAGCCTTTAGAAGAAACCAAATTCAATAGATTCAAAATTGAATTAGGTATGATAAACTTAGAATAAGTTTACAAAAATGGCTAAGTAAAATAGTGTCGACACACAGAGCTGTCTGTATCGAGACAGAGAATTGGTGTCGACACTTCAGAGAATTGGTGTCGACACATCTAGGAAGTTGGTGTCAACACTTCAGAAAATTAGTGTCGACACATACAGGGTAGGTGTCGACACATCCAAGGTGCTGTCGACACTTAGACTTTATGCAGAATTAGTAAAGTAAAGTCTCGACTAAGTGTCGAGCTAAGCGGTGTCGACACATAAACAAGTGTCGACACATATATTCTGTCAACTATTCTTGTGTCGACACATAGTTGTCGAGACATTATAAGTCTGTGTCGACACTTTTCAACAGTATCGACACAATTTGAGTATTTTGACGCGCCCTTTCATCTTCGATCCTAGAAAGGTATAAATAGGATTTCTCCATTGTCTGTCGACACGCTCACCAAAGTTTCGAGACCAAACTTGTGTGTCGACAACTCTCTTCTCTCAATTCAAAATTCTTCAAACCCTAATGGCGCCCAAGCTCGAAGAGAACATGAATGAAGGATATGAACTGGTGCGGCACGCATTTGATGAGGCGGAACCCGCGATCAAAGGTGTGGTAACCCTAGTTGCAGAATCTGGATTAGAATTCCTTGTTTCAGAACCCATCAAGATCTAGAAGAAGGAGGTCCTGGAATTTCTGAATGGCGCAACCCTAGATGAATCAGGACTAAAGATTAAGTCAAGGGTTCATGGGGCTAAGGTGAAAGTTTCTCCTAAAAGTCTGAGGAAGGTACTACAACTGCCAAGAACCAAGGAGGAGGAAGATGTTTCTGCATCTAAGACAAGAGAAGCTTTGAGTTAGTGTGGACTAGATTCCAACCTGAAGATAGGTTCTGTGTTCAACAGAAAAGGAATGAACAGCCAAGGCAAATTTCTCTCTGAAATTGTTGGCAAGGTGATCTTGAGCAAGCCTGGAGGGCATGACAGAGTTTCAGCTCATATGTTTAGTATAATGACAAGAATTATCTTCACACTACAAACTGATTGGTCTGTAGTAGTGTTTGAGAAGATTAAGGAGAGCCTGAAGAAGCCCAATTTGGGTAGGATTCTAAGTCTTTACTTGGCTGGTAGTATACCAGAAGTAATGAGCCAAGCTGCAGGTTCTAAGATCAATCACATGAGGAAGATGAACATGAGAATCTTCTCTAGATGGGATAGAGTCTTGACTAAGGAAATGCCTACTCCTGAGAAGATAACACCACAAAAGAAGAAGAAGAAGACAGCCCCAGTGGCTCAAGACTCATCAAGCAGTTCTGAGGAACAAGTAATGTTCACTCCTGAAGAAGAAGAAACTAGAAATGCTGGAAAGTCTCCAGCTAGACAAGATGATGCAGAGAGGCAGGGGGAGCGACCATAGGCTAGCCCACTTCACCAGGATTCCATCCAGGGGGAGCCTCTACTAGTGGAAGAGTCAACTCCACTAGAAAGTGAACAAGCTACCCATACCATACTTGAGGTAATCACTGACATTAATAAACTAAATTTCCCTATTGAGGATGATGTGTTGTCTGATTCATTAAATAATGTTAATCAGCAAACACAAACACATAGCCAATACCCAGATGTTGTCATGGAGGACACATCTGTTGCAGATCAAGTAGTATCTGATCAAGTAGTTGATGAGATCAGGAATTCTCCACCCCTTCATCAACAAGAATTTACCCTAGAAGAACTATTCCCAGATCTTCTACAAACAGACTTTGAGAAAGAAAGTGCTGCTGCTGAGGGGGAGAAGGCCCCAGTTGAGGGGGTGCAAGTGGAGATTCTAGAAGAAACTGCAAGCAAAGAGACTGAAAAGCCTAAGAATGCTGAGGAATTACCTAGGAAGGATTTGCCTCCAAGCCCTAAGGACAGGGTTGATATAGCTAGTACATCTGCATCTGAAGATGAAGAAGCTGTCAGAGCCAAAAAGAGGAAATTTCAAGTATTTAAGAGAAGGAGCCAAACTTACAAAAAGGCTTTACAAACCATTGCACAACAGCCTGCACCACAGCCAGCACCATCAACAGATTTCAGTTCTCTAATGGTTGCAATGCAGATAAAAATGGATGAGCAAAGACAGGCTTTGCAATCTTATATGGATGAGGGCCATAAGTCATTGCAATTTGATCTGGCTCAAGATATCAAATCTATAAGATTTGAAATGAATCAAAATAAGAAAGAGATGATTGACTACTTCCATAAGGGAGGAAATGCAGTAGTCTATCTAGCCACTCATCAGGAGAAAATTAAAGCTCAAGTGGATGATATTGCAGTAAAGCAAGGCTATGTTCTGGAGAACCAGCTGAGGATGAATGATAATTTAACTGCTTCACATAATGCAATAGTCACAGAAATGAAGAATATAGCTACTGGTCAGACTACCTCTAATGCTACTACTAAGGCAGAATTTGATAAAGCATTACAAGAGGGCATAACTGCTGTTAAGACTGCTATACAAGACTCTCAAAAGGCTATAACTGACAAGCTCCAAAGGTTGAAACCTTTCTTTAAGGATGGAGTAAACTATTTGGATGCTCAAATAAGGTTTCAGAAAGATGATCTGAGGGATCATATTGTTGGAGAAGTCATAAAGGGGGAGAGGGTGTTAGTCAAAGCCAGCTCTGATCATGCAAAATGGATTTCCAATTCCATCAGAGCCACCCTTGGATATCCTCCATTGTGTGATGATGACAATGTAGCAGAGTCTGGGATTAATCCTGCTTATCTTGGAGGGGAGCAACCTGAAGTGGCTCAAGTAATCTACCCTCCTCCATACTTTGATATGATACATGTAGATATACAATCAATGTATAGTCCTCCTGAGGGAAAGCAAAATATCATCATAGACAAAGTGGTTCAGCCAGTGCCAGAGGCTATACTGAAAGAACAAGATGCTTTGTTGCTGAAAGAACAAGAAGCTCAGTTGTCTAAGAAGATATTCAGAGAGCAAGCTGAGCTCAGGCATGACTTTGAACAATGGAGCCCCACCTCCAGGAATATTATCTTAACTGCATGGAATGCTGCCAAAGACAATATTCAAGATAGAAACAAGTGGTTTTCTGAATTGGAGTGGAGGAAGCATGAGACCAGGCAAGAAGTCATTGTGCAGTATAGAAGAAAGGCTAAGATGGGAAAGCTACCTCCTACAGCCCAGGAGCCTAGCAAGTACTTTCCCAAGCCTTATCATTACTTTGAAAGGCAGAAGATTAAAGTTGAAGAGTTAAAGAAGAAGGATCTTAAAGGCAATAAGTCTGCTGCTGCTGAAGATGTTGAAGCTCCAGTCCAAGCAAAAATACAATCTAGAAAGGGCATAGTGATCAAGGAGACTGAGCAGAAATAGAATAGAATTATCTTAAGTTTACTATTTGTAATCACTTGTATTAAAACTTTCTGTAAACTTTTGGATAATGAGAATATTAAAGTTCTTAGAACTATGTGATGTGTGTTAATTCTATTACATTATTGTTCTGAGATATTGTGTATACATATTTGTTTAATACATGTTTATGAACTTACCCTGTTATATAATCCTGTTTTACATCATACTGTACTTTTGTTATGTATGGTGTATATCATTGACAAAGGGTTATGACTTCTCCAAATAGGGGGAGATTGTTGGGTACATTGGTTAAAATAAACCTGATTTGAAGAAGCCTCGCCCTACTCAATGATATACATCAAAATGTATTTGATGTGTTTTGAGTTTAGTTGTGCAGGTTAAGTATTTGCAGGGAAAGCTGAAAAGTTTCCAAGTCCATGTGTCGACACCCAAAAGGAAAGTGTCGACACTTAAGAAGACTTGTGTCGACACCTAGAGAAGCAGTGTCGACACTTGGAGTAATTGGGTCGACACCAGGATGCAGAGTCGACACTAGGAGGAAAGTGTCGACACATACAGGATGTGTCGACACTCATTGAAGAAATGTCCAGTGAAGCAGTGTCGACACACAATATCAGTGTCGACACCCAGAGGAACTTTGTCGACATTAGGAAGTGTCGACACTTGGAGGCTGTGTCGACACTCAGCAACACATTCAGCAAAGTTCAACAAATTCTAAGTATAAGTGTCGACATAATGAAGAATGTGTCGACACACAGTAGAAGACTCAACACATGAAGAAAGTGTCGACATAATGAAGAATGTGTCGACACACAGTAGAAGACTCAACACATGAAGAAAGTGTCGACACTAGGAGGCTGTGTCGACACTCAGCAAAGTTCAACAAATTCTAAGTACAAGTGTCGACACAAGGAGCTGTGTCGACACTCAGCAAAAGTATCAACACAGAAGGCATGTGTCGACACCAAGAGTATGTGTCGACACTTAACAAGTTCAACACAAGAAGATGTGTCGACACAAAGGAGTTGTGTCGACACTTAGCAGAATTCAACTAAGTACTGAAGAACAAGGAGTTGTGTCGACACACAATATCAGTGTCGACACATGATGAAGAAGCTGTGTCGAGAAGTAAATTCTACAACACAAGGAGTTGTGTCGACACCTTGAAGGCTAGTGTCGACACTTAGTCAACTTGTGTCGACACTTAGTCTATAAGTGTCGACACTTAAAGACAGACTATCTCGACACTTTCAGACAGTTATAGATATTTCAAGAAGTGACTGGATGACATGACAGCTGCCATTCCAGCCGGTCTACTGCAACTGTCAGAGTTGTCAGAAAGCTGTTAGGAACCGGATCAGCCGGTCACCATGAAGCAGGCCTATATAAAGGCTTATTCTGTCAACAGAAAGAGGAGATTAACAACAAGAGATTGAACAAAAATCAAAGAAGAAGATCTAGCTATTCATTGAAGAATCAATTCAAGTGAAGATCTAAGTAGTTGGAGAGAGAGAGCTCCTTCCAAGGAGACAGCCGTTGGAACCAGGCTGTGAAGAAAGTTTCAGACCTAGTTCTGATTCTTAAGTTGCAGTGATTGAAGATCAGCTGCAGAGAGTATCAACCCTATTGTGTTCTACATTCAAGAAGCTTTGAAGAAAGCCAAGTATGGTTGATCTCAGCAGAGTTCATTCAAGAACTCATCAAGAAACCTATCAACACTTCTCTCTCATTCTGAGTTGTAGGTTTACACATTGTATTCTTAATTTCTTGTAAGATCCTTTGGGATCTGAGTTGTAAGCCTGAAATTATAAAGGCTGAGTGTTAGGGCCTGTGTGCCTGAGTGTAGGAGATTCATATCTCTGAGTGTAGGCCTTGTGGCTGAGTGTAGGCCTTGTTGAAGGCTGAGTGTAGGTCTTTGTGAAGACTGAGTTGTAGGGCCTTGGGCCTAAGCTGTAGGAACCTGGTTGGGGTTCTGAGTGTAAGATCTGAGGATCTGAGGTATAGTGGAGGAGTTTGGCCGAATCTAGTACACTACTAGATAGGCGAAGGGGGAAAGTGGATGTACCCAAACCTTGGGGAACCACTATAAAACAGTGTGTACTCTGTGTGTGAATGATTATGTGGTTGCTGTGTTTTATGTTCTGTGAAATCTGTGCTTAAATCTGCCTAAAAGTTTAAAAAGATTAAGTCACCTATTCACCCCCCCCCCCCCTCTAGGTGATTAGGTACAATTTCTTTCAAGAACCCAAAGAATTCTTAGGTCATTGGTGCTGGTTAGTTTGCCTTTTAACAAAACTACCTGTAGCTTTTCTATCAGGCAGATTGCTACTCACCTTGGCACTTGAATTGTGCCAACAATCCATGGCAAAGTGGCCTACCTTGCCACAACACCAGCACTCAAATTTGTTGTACCTTTGCTTAGGTACAACCCTGGCTGTTTAATCTACAGCAGGCTTGTTGAGTACTGGGGCTTTGCCCTTAGACTTGGACTTTACAGTCCTAGCAGGTTTTGTAAACCCTAATCCAGTTTTACCCTTTTGAGAAATGAACTCATCTATCAAAGGTAGAACAGACTTTGGTTTAGAAAACCTTGCAACTATATCTCTCTCTTTCTGAAGACTAATCTCCAGATTTCTGATTTGATCATTCTTAAATGTTATAGTCCCCATCTGAATAACAGTTATGTGCTTCAGCCTGGCTATTTCATTTAATTTTTGATCAATCAACTTATCAAAATCTATTGCAGCAACTTTAAGATTAGCAATCTCCTTAGCCTGACTCTTGGTCAAGGATTTGCTTTTCTTCAAAGCTTGCAACACTACTCTATATTCATCAATTAATTGATGATTGTCTCATTCAGATTCAGACCCACTCTCATCACTTGATGATGATGTATCTGAATCTGACTTAGTAGTAGAAATTGAACTAGCAGAACAATTTTGTAGTTGACTTGGTCCATGTTGATCCTGGATTTTATCTCCTTCTGACAAGGCCATCAGTCCCTGGCACTGATTGTCCTCATGCTCATATATAGAGTTCATTAACTGGATGAACTCATCTTCCTCTTCTTCAGCAAACAGTCCAATGTAAGCTTCAGCTTCTGAATCAGTTTCTGAAGATGACATATCTGACAGATTTTTGTCCTTTTTAGCAACAAAGGACCTTTCCTTTTTGCCCTTGATTTGAGTCTTCTTCGTATCAGTTGACTCTTTCCTCTTCTCTGGACAGTCAGCAACAACATGTCCCTGTTTGTTACAACAATAACAAACTATCTTTGAAGATGTAGTTCTACTTGACTTGGGCTTTCTTCTGTCATTCTTTGATGACTTCTGTGAAGTGGATGGCTTAGACCTCCACTGTTTCTTCTTTAGGAACTTCTGAAAATATCTTGTGAAAGCTGCAAAGTCCTCATCACTCTCACTGCTTTCAGAATTATTGCTTTCTGACTCATCTGTCTCAGTCTCAGCAACTTTTGGAGGTGGAGATGGAGACTTACTTTTATATTTCCTAGTGGCTTCTGTCTTGAAAGCCACAGCTCTTTCTTTATGCTCAACTCTGGTAGTCTTCTCTTCCTCCTTCCTAACCATTAGCTGCATTTCATAGGATAACAGCTTTCCAAACAATGTTGGAGGAGGAATATCTGCTAACTTGGTCATTTCCCTTATGGCACAAATCTTAGTATCCCAGTCTTTAGTTAGGGATCTCAAGAACTTATCATTCAGCTCATAATTGCTGAATTCTCTTCCATAGGACATTAACTCATTAACTATCCTATATAATTTCTTGTAGCATTATGTTATACTATGAGACCTGCCTTGTCTGAAACTTTCATACTCCTGATTTAGTAAAGACTTCCTGTCCTGTCTAACTTCTTCTGAACCCTCCATGTACACTATCAGTGCGTCCCACATTTCCTTTTATGTTTTACAGTATATCAAATTCTGGAATGTGGCATCATCTATTGCACTTACAATTATATTATGGGCCCTCTTGTCCATGGTGGCCAGAATAATCTCATCCTTGGTCATTTCAGAATAGTCTTTTGGAGTTCTCTGATTTGCATCCAACACAGATACTTTCATTGGCACATATGGCCCTTCTTTAACAGTAATATAGATTCTGGGGTCAGAGGCTTCCATAAATAGTCTAACCCTTTCCTTCCAGATGCCAAAAATCTCCTTTCTACAGATTGGCAACTTCATGGATCCAAGTTCTTTGTGATTCTCTGTTGAACCCATTTTCTTGATTTTCTGGATTATGCACTTGATTATACTGAATCTGCCAATAGGATCTTTTACTCAGACAGTTATGTCCTTTTTGAGTAACCTCCCTCTGATACCACTTGAAAGAAATTGTACCTAATCACCTAGAGGGGGGGTGAATAGGTGACCTTAATCTTTTTAAAACTTTTAGGCAGATTTAATCACAGAATTCACAGAACTATAAACAGCATACACAGAATCAGATACACACAGGGTACACACAGTTTTATAGTGGTTCCATAAGGTCTGGGTACATCCACTTTCCCCCTTCGTCTATCTAGTAGTATACTAGATTCGGCCCAACTTCTCCACTATTCCTCAGATCCTCATATCTTACACTCAGAACCCCAAATAGGTTCCTACAGCTCAGAGTGGTCTCACTCCTACAACTCAGGCACAGAGCCCTACCACTCAGTCTTCATAAATACCTACACTCAGCCTTCAACAAGGCCTACACTCAGCCTACAACAGGCCTATACTCAGAGAAATAGATCTCCTACACTCAGGCACACAGACCCTACCACTCAGCCTTTATAATTTCAGGCTTACAACTCAGATCCCTTAGGATCCTACAAGAAATTAAAAATACAAGGTATATAACCACAACTCAGAATAAGAGAGAAGAGTTGACATGTTTCTTGATGAGTTCTTGGAAGAACTCTGCTGAGATCAACCTCCCTTGGCTTCCTTCAAAGCTTCTTGAATTTAGAACACAGTAGGGTTGAGTCTCTATGCAGCTGATCTTCAATCACTGCTAACTTAAGAATCAGATCTCAATCTGAAACTTTCTTCACAGCCTGGTTCAACAGCTTTCTTCTTGGAAGGAGCTCTCTCTCTCTCCAACTTCTTAGATCTTCACTTGAAGGTCTTCTTCTTGTTGTGTTGTACTTCAATGAATTGCTTCATCATCTTCTGTTGACAGAATAAGCCTTTATATAGGCTTTCTTCATGGTGACTGGCTGATCCGGTTTCTAACAGTTTTCTGACATCTCTGACAGTTGCAGTAGCCCGGCTGGAATGGCAGCTGTCATGTCATCCAGTCACTTCTTGAATTTTCTGTAACTGTCTGAAAGTGTCGAGACAGTCAGTCTTTAAGTGTCGACGCTGATAGACTAAGTGTCGACACAAGTAGACTAAGTGTCGACACTAGCCTTCATGGTGTCGACACAACTCCTTGTGTTGTAGAATCTGCTTCTCGACACTGCTTCTTCAACATGTATCGACACTGATCCTGTGTGTCGACACAAGTCCTTCTTCTTTGATACTTAGTTGATTTCTTGTAAGTGTCGACACAACTCCTTTGTGTCGACACATCTTCTTGTGTTGATACTCGCTGAGTGTCGACACATTTTCTTAGTGTTGAGACTTTGGCTGAGTGTCGACACATCTCCTTTGTGTCGACACTTGTACTTAGACTCTGTTGAAATTTGCTGAGTGTCGACACAGCCTCCTAGTGTCGACACTTTCTTCATGTGTTGAGACTTTTGCTGTGTGTCGACACATTCTTCATTATGTCGACACTTGTGTTGGAACACCCTATTACTAATTTGGGTCAGGATCACTATGTCTCTAGGAATCTTTACTTGACCTCCTGTATAGCTCAATAGGTCAAATAGAATTGAGTCTAAGGGTTAGAAGTCTAGGTTTGGAAGCTGCCCTGAAGACCAAGATTTTGTTTTTGGAGACTAAGTCATATCGTCGAGCTCAGCATGACGATTCATCGAACTCCGATCGACGATCGTCTAGCTCAACTTCGACAAGATCGTCGATCTCTGTTCGACGATCGCTGAGCTCAACTTCATTATATCGTCGAACTCCATTCGACGATCGGTGAGCTCAGGTCGACGATTTTGACTCTGCTTTGGATCTTCATCTCTGAGCTCAGGTCGATGATCTTTGAGCTCAGATCGACGATATTTTGCTGCTGTATATTTCCAGGTCACTGAGCTCAGCTCAACGATAGCAGAGCTCAGTTCGACGATTTAAGATAACTTCCAGGATGCTTCAGAATTCAAATTCAAATCAGTTAGGAGTTATTCTGCAATTAATTCAGAGATTTCCTAGCCGTTTTCATTCAATTCTGGACCAAGTTTCAAGGGATTTTTCAAGGAATAATTCTGTGGACTTTCCTCCAGAAGAGATTATGCAATTAAGGATGCAATCAATACAGGCTAACGGCTATTCTTGACAGAGAATATTATTCTATTCTATACCAGAGAATAAAAGACAGAATGTTTTTTTGAATCTCCAAGAAGAAGAACACACAATACAGAGAGAGAATACTGATTACAGAAACACATTCAAAAATCTTCTGTCACAAAGAATTCTCAAGAACACTCATCCAAGGAGATCAAGCTTTCTCAAAATCTTCAGATCTCTGTAGTTTTCAAAGTGTTCAAGTCCAACATATTTCCAGACTCCAGACATTCAACATTTCAGCTATTGCTGAAATCATCCAGTGCTGGAGTTCAATCTTTGAAGGTCTATCACCCTCAGCAAAGCTTTTCTTCCTGAAGATCCCAAGGATTCAGGGGGAGCTTTGACACAATCAATCCACATAGTCTTCTCAGTTGTTTGAGAAAGAGAAGACTGCCATCACTCTCTCACCCCCACTCTGTAAAGGGTTTCTCAAACTCCCTTCAAAAGTTTGAGCTTGGTTTTTGAGCACCTTGTCAAAAGCTCATTGGTGGCAAGACACCTAATCAAAAAATCTGCTTTGGTTTTTAAGCACCTTATCAAAAGCTCATTGGTGCCCAGGACACCTGATCAACTCATCCTGCAGTGAATTCCTACCTAGGGTGGTAGAAGAGTGGATGTACCCAAGTTTAGGGAACCACTATATTTCCTTGTGTCTTCTGGTTTTGCTTGTGTTTATGTTTGTTTCTGGCCTTGATTTTTCTGTGCTTAGCTTTTGTTTAACTTAGTACTGTGGTTAGATTTTTTATTGCTTCCCTGCTCACACATATCACAACAATAGTTGTAAAAGTTTGTAAAAGTTTCTAAAGCACCATATACTCTATTCACCCCCCTCTAGAGTATATTAGATCTAGTTGCACTTTCAATTGGTATCAGAGCCAGGTTGGTTAAACAAACCATACCTGATTGGTTGTACAGGCTAACACCTGAACCCCAAGATCCCAAACTAGATCTGTTTTTCTTTGGTATTTTATTATTAGATTTTGTTTTCACAAATCATGGCCCAAAACAAAGATTATGCTAGCACCAGACCTCCAGTGTGCAATCTATCCAAGTTTGCACTTTGGAAGGCAAGGATTAGACTTTACATGAATTCTATTGACGAAGATATCTTTAATTCTGTTTTGACAGTGTGTCCAAGACCCCCAGAGAACACAAGTACAAATCCTGTTCCACCTCCATCAGGAACAGATGTTGATATCAAAAAATGGAAGGTAGCTGATGCTAAGGCTATGAACATCCTAGCCCAGACAATGTCTGATGACATATTTCAAAAGGTAGCTGAATGTAATTCAGCCAAGGAAATTTGGGACAAGCTCTCAGAAATAGTCTCAGGATCAGCTGATGAGAGAAAGGACAGAAGATCTCATCTCATCTCTCAATATGAGAATTTCAAGAAGGGAGAGACTGAGTCAGTGGGAGATATGTACAACAGATTAAGTCTAATTGTCAGTGAACTCAGGACATTGGACAAAGAGATCTCTCTAACAGAACTTAATGACAAGATCCTAATGTGCTTCCCCAGCACTTGGGACTCAAGAATCTGGCCAATTAAGGATGCCAGAAGTCTGAATGAGATCACTACTGAAGCTCTGTTGGGTAAGCTCAAATCTTATGAGCTACTCATCAAGAATAGAGAGGAAGAGCAGAAGGCTGTTTCACCAGCCACAAGAAAAGAGAAGACCATAGCATTCAAGGCAACTGAGGATCTGCCTGAAGATAAAGCTACAGGCAATGATGAATTACTCAGTCTGCTGGCCAAAAGATTTTACAAGATGGCCAGAAAGGACTTCAGAAGAAGATCATACAAGGAGCAGGATAAGCCAAGGTATGACAAGTCCATCAGTAACAATAAAGACATTATTTGCTTTGGTTGCAGGAAACCAGGGCACATAGTTCCTGACTGTCCAGAGAACAAGAACAAGGACAGAAGGGACAGGAAAGAAAGAAGAAAGGAGAAAGACTCCAAAAGGAATGACAATGGCAAACCTTCTTCAAGCAAAAACAAGCATACAAGAAAAGGGTTTGTTGCTGAATCCTGGAGTGAGATAGAAGAAGAGTCAGAAGCCTCATCCAGCTCCAGTGATGATGAGGATGATGCAGAAGAAAAGGAGTTCTGCATGATGGCAATCAATGCCTCACAGCACAATTCAGAGGAAGAGGAGTCAGAGTCAGACTCAGAGACTCAACCTGAAGAAGATCAGGTAATTGGTTCTTTTGATTTTAGTTCAGAAGATTTTAAATCTGAATTTAAAGCACTGTGTTTAGACCTGCTAAAGTCTGAGAAAGAAATTATCTCTCTCAAAAATCAATTATCTAAACACAATACTTTAAAGTCAGAAAACCTCAAACTCTCTGAGCAGTTAGAGTGCTGTAGGGAACAGATAGCTTCACTGAAAAGTGAGCTCTCTGAGGCCAAGAAGATTGAAGAATCCCTTAATGGGAGAAGCATCAAGCTGATGGACATCACAAGCACAAAGAACTCCAGATTCAACAGTACACTGGGCTTGGGTGCTTCATCCAGCCAACCTATAGTCCTAACAACTCCAATCAAATTCATTTCTGACAAAGGAAAGGGAGTTGTAGAGGTTGCTAGGAAAAATTCTGATCTGCCTCAAAAAACCAAGTCCCAGCAGAAATCGTCGAACGGAGATCGACGATCGCCGAATGAAGATCGACGATCGTCGAACGCAGCTCGACGATCTCAGGCACAATCGTCGAACGCAGATCGACGATCTCAGCCAAAGTCGTCGAATGCAGGTCGACGATCTCATATACCTGACCTCACCCATAGTCGACCGTCGAACGGAGCTCGACAATCTGATCCAAGATCGTCAAACGGAGCTCGACGATCTGATCCAAGATCGTCGAACGCAGCTCCAAGATCGTCGAACAGAGGTCAGAGCTCTGGTAAATTTTTCAAAGGCAAGTCAAAATTGAATCCTAAGGGTCCTACATCTCAAATCTTTAACCCTTATACTGAATGGATTATACCTCCAAGGAGATATCATCCTGAAGGATATAAGAGTCAACCTGGGATGTCTTTCATTTCAGAATTTAAAGGTTATCAACCTAGGCCCAAGGTAAACTGGGTCAAAAACAAATGAATTGTCTTATATGCAGGTGAAGACATATCCAACATCTAACCAGCAATGGTATTTGGATAGTGGGTGCTCTAAGCACATGACAGGGAACAAGGACAACCTCACTTCCTTTAGAGTCAAGCTTGGACCCAAAGTTATCTTTGGTGATTCAAACTTTGGACATACTAAAGGATATGGTGCAGTCCAGATTGGATCAGTAACTTTCAAGAAGGTAGCTTATGTGGAAGAACTGAAGCACAACCTAATTAGCATCAGTCAGCTGTGTGATGAAGGCTACCAGGTGACCTTCAGCAAAGCCTTATGCAAAATCAAGTTAGAGGACAACACAACTGTGTTGACAGGTAAAAGGAAAGGTAACATCTATCTAGTAGATTTTCTTTCAACTGATGTAGATATCTGCTTGTTTAATTCTGTCTGTAGACTCAATGTTTTATGGCATAAGAGATTAGGACACCTAAACCTTAGAACTATTGTTAGGCTATCCAAAGACAACCTTGTTAGAGGACTACCTTCTGGCCCCTACAAGAAGGAAGGACTCTGCAGGGCTTGTCAATTAGGCAAGCAAACTAAAAATAGTTTTAAGTCACTTAATAAGAGTGATTCACCTAGGATATTATATCTGTTACACATGGATCTCTTTAGACCCATCACAGTATAAAGCCTAGGAGGGAAATCCTACACTTTAGTAGTTGTAGATGACTTCTCTAGATTCACTTGGGTGTTCTTTCTAAGGAAGAAGTCTGATAACTTTAAGTGTCTGTCAAAGTTTCTCAAATGTATACAGATTGAGTTCAATACTCACATTGCCCTGATCAGAAGTGATCATGGGACAGAGTTTGATTCTCTTCTTATGCAAGAGTTCTGTCAGAGTGAAGGGATCAGGCATACTTTCTCAGCTCCTAGAACTCCTCAACAAAATGGGGTAGCTGAAAGGAAAAATAGAACCCTTATTGAATCTGCCACTACATTGTTGTCAGATGCTCATCTACCTCTATCCTTCTGGGCAGAGGCAGTGAACACCTCCAACTATGTGCTGAACAGAAGTCTGATACATAAACTAAAGGGAAAGACTCCCTATGAATTACTCAAAGGGAAGAAACCTAAAGTTGACTATTTTAGAGTCTTTGGTTGTATTTGCTATATTCACAATAATGACAAGAAATATTTAGCAAAATTTCAAGCCAAAGCTGATGAAGGTGTGTTTCTGGGATACTCCATGATCAGCAAGGCTTATAGGGTCTATAATAAATCATCTTTGAAAATTGAGGAATCTGTTCACATTTCATTTGATGAAACTAACATGTCTTTCAAGGAGAAGATTTCTTCTACCATAGAACCTTTGCAGGAACATTCTCTAGTTGAAGACTTGAACAAGTTACAGGTCACTCAAGAGGATGAAAGCAGTGAAGATGAAGGGAATGCTCAACATAATGAAGAACAACTTGAAAAGCCAGTTGTTGTACCACAAGAGGAAACAACAACACAGGCTGGTGAACAATCAACACCCCCTGTTGATTTAGTAACATCAAGAGACCATCCAATTACCCAAATAATTGGAGAAATCTCAGCTGGTGTGCAAACCAGAAATCAGGTCAACCAAAACCTGTTGCACACCTGCTTCCTATCTCAAATTGAACCTCAGTCCATTCAAGATGCAGAGCAAGATCCACACTGGATCATTGCAATGCAAGAGGAGTTGCATCAATTTGAGAGGAACAAAGTATGGGAACTAGTGCCAAAGCCTAAGGATCATTCCATTGTTGGAACAAAATGGGTATTCAGAAACAAACTGGATGATCAAGGAGTAATTATAAGGAACAAGGCAAGGCTAGTTGCTCAGGGATACTCTCAAGAAGAAGGGATAGACTACGACCAGACTTTTGCACCTGTTGCAAGATTAGAAGCCATCAGAATATTTCTAGCTTATGCAGCTCATAAGGGCTTCAGAGTATATCAGATGGATGTCAAAAGTGCTTTCTTGAATGGAGACATCAAAGAGGAAGTTTATGTCAGACAACCTCCAGGTTTTATCTCTCCAACTTATCCTGATTATGTTTTTAGACTGAACAAAGCATTATATGGTCTCAAGCAAGCTCCCAGAGCATGGTATGAGACCCTAGCATGCTTTCTCTTGGAAAATGGTTTTATAAGGGGTAGAGTAGACCAAACTCTTTTCATTAGAACTCATAAGTCTCATACCCTACTAGTACAAATTTATGTAGATGATATTATTTTTGGTTCTACTGACTCCAAATTGTGCAGAAGGTTTTCCAACCTAATGCATTCTAAATTTGAGATGAGCAGCATGGGTGAGCTATCCTTCTTCCTGGGATTGCAAGTCAAGCAACATGCTGAAGGCATCTTCATTTCTCAAACCAAGTATGAAAATGAATTGGTTAAGAAATTTGATATGTCTGAGGCATCTTGTATGAAAACACCCATGCCTACTAATGTTGTATTGGATGCTGATGAACATGGGAAACCTGTTGATCAGACAACATATAGAGCAATGATTGGCTCTTTACTGTATCTTACAGCTAGTAGACCAGATATAATGTTTGATACATGTATATGTGCTAGGTTCCAAGTAAGCCCTAGAGAGTCACACCTAACTTTAGTAAAGAGGATTCTCAGGTATGTTAAAAGTTGTCCAAATCTAGGTCTCTAGTATCCAAAGGATTCAGCATTTGATTTAACTGGATTCTCAGATGCTGATTATGCTGGATGCAGAATTGACAGGAAAAGCACCAGTGGAACTTGTCAGTTCCTTGGTGACAGACTTGTCTCTTGGTTTTGCAAGAAACAAACATCTGTGTCAACTTCAACTGCTGAAGCTGAATATATGGCTGCAGGCAGTTGTTGTTCACAAATCTTGTGGATTCAAAACCAACTCCTAGACTATGGCTACAACTTAGAGAAGTCTAAAATCTTTTGTGACAACACAAGTGCTATTTCCATAGCTCAAAATTCAGTCCTCCATAGTAGGACAAAACATATAGAGATTAGGCATCATTTCTTAAGGGATAATGTTGAAAAGAATAAAATTGAATTACAATATATCCCAACTGATTTACAAAGGGGAGATATTTTCACCAAGCCCTTGGATGAAAATAAACACACCTTCTTCCTAAATCAGTTAGGAATGTTAGATGGAGGAAGCCTTAAATAATATCCAAGATTTTGAAAGCTTAAAAATTGACCAATACTAGGCAAACATTCTGTTTTTTTCTTGGTGTCTAGAATTTTTCTGATCTCTGAACTGCGCTCGACGATTTGCCCCAAGATCGTCGAACGGAGATCGACGATTTCAAAAAATCGTCAAACTGAGTTCAGCGCCCCTCAGATAGTATGAACTATCTCTTCTGGTCAACGATCGTCGAACGGCGCTCGACGAATTTGTTCTCTGAACGATCGTCAAACGGAGCTCGACGCTTTCCAATATCGTTGAACGGAGATCGACGATGTTGAAGTCTCTTCAGATTCCTTTAGAAGCCTTGATCGTCGAACTGAGTTCAACGATCTTTCCATTTCTGCGTCGAACCCTAATATAAAACTCATTTTTCATCGTCGTTCTCATTTGCGCTTTCGATTTCTCTGCAAGAATCTTCTTTCCCTCCAAACAGTTCTACTCTTGGTCGTTTTGTTTGTTGAGTTTTTGCAGGTACAATGGCTGTGTCAGTTGCTGTTCTTGCTGCAATGAAGTTTGACGTCGGTTTTGACATTGATATGGAATCCTTCAGCACGACTGATCAGATCTTTCAAGATATACTGGGTCTGTTCAAGGATAAGAATTTGACTGCTATAATGACCACCAGGATCAAGCTGTCTTCTGATGAGATCAAGGAATGGGTTTATACTGCCCATAATCAGGATAACAGCACCATAGTTGGGTCAATAGCTGGAACTCAGGTACCCTTGACCCCAACCATTCTCTCAGAAGTTTTTGAATTGAGAAATGGAGAAGATTCTGCTGAGCTATCTGGAGAGGAGTATTCTGAACTGCTTGCCAGGATGGGTCATCCAGAGGGAAACCCTAGCAAGCTATTCAAAAGGAACCTGTCTGTTGAATACAGGTTCATGGCAGATGTGGTGGGAAAAGTGCTCCTGGCAAAGCACTCAGCCCATGGTACAATATCCAGACATCAGCTCTGTCTCATGGGAGCTCTTGTGTACAATAAAAATCTGAACTGGGGAGAGGTTTTCTTTGACCTCATCAAAAAGAAAATAAACAAAAGTTTTGTTAATTTTGGGAGAATTCTTGGAGTATTTCTGCAGCACAGGTGTCCTGCCTTGCTGGTCTCCTCTGGAGTTCATATCAATGCCTCCAAGAGACTAACCTGTGCCCTCTTTGGAAAGTGGGACAGGCAAATCAGCAAGCCTAGCAGGCCCTCCTCCAGTGCTCCTTCAGGCACAAGGACTCAAAGAGTCACTCCTCCACAGGTCTCTGCCCCTGCAGATGACCTGGCTGCTGTTGCTGCCTCTCCTCCTCCTCCAATTCCATCCCTTCCCCTACCATCCTCCATTCCAGCTCCATCCACCATCACCATCTCCAGCCCATCTCCAACATCCACACCATCTCCAGTCCCTGTTCTTTCTACACCAGAAGAACAATTCCACCCACTGTTCTCCTACCCTCCACCTGATGTCACCTCCTCACCCTCTATTCCATCCTTCACCCTACTGGATGACTCCTTTATGGATGATTCCCCTTCATCCCCTCATGATTTACCCTCCTCCTCCACTTCATTTCAAGACCTACTACACCAGATCATTGATCAACCAACATTCACCCCATCCATCTCCATTCCCCTATCCTCCATATCCACCTTACCAACACCTCAGCCATCCCTTCCACAATTCTCCAGCTCTCCACTTCCAGAACCTTCAGCTGCTTCCATACCCTCTACCTCTGCTCCAGCTCTTGAGCAAGTAGACCTCTCAGCCCTTGCTGACAGGCTGTATGAGCTGCTTGCCCCCAGGCTCTCACTATTGTTGGATACCTCCTTGGCTCCTCTACACCTGTCAGTGGCAGCCCTTTCTGCCAGGCTCTCCTCCCTCTTCCCTCAGGCAGCACCTACAGCACTGTGCCTTGATCCAGACATGTCTGCATCTAGGCAGGGGGAGATGTCATATGAATAGAATCTTCATGATGCTGCTGTTTCTGCTGCTGCTGCTGCTGTTTCTGCAAGCTCTCTGTCTGCTGCTGTTGCCAGTTTTGCTTCTTCTGTTGCTCCTTCTGTTGGTGTTGTTGTGCCTCCACAAAGTCAGATTTCCACTGCAGTTCTTGCAATAGACCTCAGGTCTTTGCTATCTGCTTTTGATTCTGCTTTCCTTAGCTGTCTGACAGAGGTTCATGCTGTCCAGCCTCCAGAAGACTTATCCAAGGCACTTGTGCCTTTTTCTGGCTGTGACCCTAGCATCCTCTCTTCTTTTGTAAATTCAGTCATTGCTGCTGCTTCTTCTGAAGAAAGGATTGATGTTGCTTCTGAGATTATTGATACTGCTGCTGCTGAAGTTCCTACCACTTCTGATGAACCAATCTCCAAGGACATTCTTATGACAGAGGCCACTGAATTTGAGCCTTCTGCAGACTTTGATGATGTTTCTGTTTCTGCTGATGTCATTAAAGTTGTTGTTGCTATCACCTCTCCAGTTTCTGCTGTTAGTGAATCTGTTGTTTCTGCTGTGGCTAGTGAAATTGCTGCTGTTGTTGCTTCTGCTTCACCCTCTCCATCTGCTGCTGTCCCTGTTGTTACCATCTCAACACCTGCTGCTGCTGCTGTTTCAACTTCTGCCTCATCTGCCTCTGTTCAGCTTAAGAAGGATTTAATGAAGAAAATAGATGCTCTCTATGAGGACCAGAGTTCTGAATCTGATCAATTTAAAACAGACTCTGATGATTCTTTTGCTACCATTGCCAGGAAAAGGAAGGCAAGGAGCAAGGCTATGAAGAGGGTACCTCCTGCTAAAGTCAAAGATAACAATGATATCCCTTATTATATTCTACATGATTGCCCAATCACTGAACACTGGATGCAGTATTCCAAGAACCAGCTGAAAGCCATGAAGAAAAAGAGAAAATATGAGAAGGGTTCATCCCAATTCCAGCACTCTCATCCTCCTCCACCACCTCCTCCTGATGCAGGTGCAGGTGGAAGCTCTGCAAGTCAACCCCCAGCCAGAAGTCAGGCTCCCTATCAACCTCATGCCAGATCTTATCACAGGGAAAGCCAATCCAGGGGTTCACATTCTAGGAGAGGAGGATATAGAGGAACTCAAAGAGATATTCAAGTATATTCCAAAGGGTACTCCAGGCAGCACACATATTCTAGGGGAGGACATAGTTCTTCTGATACAACTTCTGGTCCTTTCCCCTACAAGCTAAAAGAGACTGTGTCTGTCAGGCCTCCTCAAGACAATCCTTCCAACAGGTATGAGCCACCTGTACCTTTTGAGGATCCTGAAAATAATCCAGCTGCTTGGACTGCCAGGTTAAAAGAATTAGCTGCACTGGACCAAATTAAAAAGGCCAAAGAACAAGGATTGGATTCTTCCAACATTTTTACTATGTCTGAGCAGAGACAAAAAGAACTAGAGAAATATGCTTCAAGCAAATTCTTTGATGCTGACAGATACATGGAATTACATCCTGAAGCTGTGGTTCCCAGGCCTAAAAAGCAAACTTATTTGGGTGCAGCAGATGATACCAGATCCAACAAGGAAGCCCTCAATCCAAACAGATAAATTAAACTTGTTAAAGGCAAAGAGAAGAAATGATATTGTAAGGTGACAGTTTCTGCAATTTCTGATTATCTGGATGCTATATATATCTCTGTGATTCTGTCTTGTCTAGCTGTTGTTTTTATGCTTTACTGATTGTATGTTGTTATTTAAACTTTTCCAAAGCCTGTAAATAGTAATCCTAACCCAAATAGGGGGAGATTGTTGGAACACCCTATTACTAATTTGGGTCAGGATCACTATGTCTCTAGAAATTTTTACTTGACCTCCTGTATAGCTCAATAGGTCAAATAGAATTGAGTCTAAGGGTTAGAAGTCTAGGTTTGGAAGCTGCCCTGAAGACCAAGATTTTGTTTTTGGAGACTAAGTCATATCGTCGAGCTCAGCACGACGATTCGTCGAACTCCGATCGACGATCGTCTAGCTCAACTTCGACAAGATCATCGATCTCTGTTCGACGATCGCTGAGCTCAACTTCATTATATCGTCGAACTCCATTCGACGATCGGTGAGCTCAGGTCGACGATTTTGACTCTGCTTTGGATCTTCATCTCTGAGCTCAGGTCGACGATCTTTGAGCTCAGATCGATGATATTTTGCTGCTGTATATTTCCAGGTCGATGAGCTCAGCTCGACGATAGCAGAGCTCAGTTCGACGATTTAAGATAACTTCCAGGATGCTTCAGAATTCAAATTCAAATCAGTTAGGAGTTATTCTGCAATTAATTCAGAGATTTCCTAGCCGTTTTCATTCAATTCTGGACCAAGTTTCAAGGGATTTTTCAAGGAATAATTCTGTGGACTTTCCTCCAGAAGAGATTATGCAATTAAGGATGCAATCAATGCAGGCTAACGACTATTCTTGACAGAGAATATTATTCTATTCTGTACCAGAGAATAAAAGACAGAATGTTTTTTTGAATCTCCAAGAAGAACACACAATACAGAGAGAGAATACTGATTACAGAAACACATTCAAAAATCTTCTGTCATAAAGAATTCTCAAGAACACTCATCCAAGGAGATCAAGCTTTCTCAAAATCTTCAGATCTCTGTTGTTTTCAAAGTGTTCAAGGCCAACATATTTCCAGACTCCAGACATTCAACATTTCAGCTATTGCTGAAATCATCCAGTGCTGGAGTTCAATCTTTGAAGGCCTATCACCCTCAGCAAAGCTTTTCTTCCTGAAGATCTCAAGGATTCAGGGGGAGCTTTGACACAATCAATCCACATAGTCTTCTCAGTTGTTTGAGAAAGAGAAGACTGCCATCACTCTCTCACCCCCACTCTGTAAAGGGTTTCTCAAACTCCCTTCAAAAGTTTGAGCTTGGTTTTTGAGCACCTTGTCAAAAGCTCATTGGTGGCAAGACACCTGATCAAAAAATCTGCTTTGGTTTTTGAGCACCTTATCAAAAGCTCATTGGTGCCCAGGACACCTGATCAACTCATCCTGCAGTGGATTCCTACCTAGGGTGGTAGAAGAGTGGATGTACCCAAGTTTGGGGAACCACTATATTTCCTTGTGTCTTCTGGTTTTGCTTGTGTTTATGTTTGTTTCTGGCCTTGATTTTTTTGTGCTTAGCTTTTGTTTAACTTAGTACTGTGGTTAGATTTTTTTATTGCTTCCCTGCTCACACATATCACAACAATAGTTGTAAAAGTTTGTAAAAGTTTCTAAAGCACCATATACTCTATTCACCCCCCTCTAGAGTATATCAGATCTAGTTGCACTTTCAACTTATACTTAAACTCTGTTGAAGTTTTGCTGAGTGTCGACACAGCCTCCAAGTGTCGACACTTTCTGAAGTCGACAAAGTTCCTCTGGGTGTCGACACTGCTTCTAAGTGTCGACACTGCTTCACTGGACATTTCTTCATTGTGTGTCGACACAGCCTGTATGTGTCGACACTCTCCTTCTAGTGTTGACTCTGCATTCCTGGTGTCGACACAATTACTCTAAGTGTCGACACTGCTTCTCTGGGTGTCGACACAAGTCTTCTTAAGTGTCGACACTTTTCTTCTTGGTGTCGACACATGGACTTAGAAACTTTTCAGCTTTCCCTGCAAATACTTAACCTGCACAACTAAACTCAAAACACATCAAATACATTTTGATGTATATCATTGAGTAGGGTGAGGCTTCTTCAAATCAGGTACATTTATTCCAATGTACCCAACAGAAATGCTGAAGAGATGAGAGCTTGGAAGGAGACAAATGCGAAAGCGGGGTCTATTCTCAAGCAGGTGTTCTCATCGGAGCTCTTGGACCACATCAGTGGATTTTGGTCAGTTGCGGAGGTTTGGACTTCCCTTGATGGGTTGTTCAGGAAGGAGGTGAAGGTTGCTACGGAGGATGGTCCTTCTACTTCATATTAGCAAGAGAGGAGTGGTTCTCCTAGGTGTGATGACAAGAGGAAGGAAGGACCAAGGTGTTATAGGTGCAAGCAGTATGGTCACCTCAGGAAGGAGTACAAGGTTTTCTTGCTCTCAGTGAACGTAGCTCATGTTGGGAGTAAGGAGAAGAACTTAGTTGGGTCATCAACAAGTTCAGGTGCTGATCGAATTAAGGCCAGTGATAGTGCAGCTATCTGGCATGAAAGACTGGGGTATGTAGGGATGTACAAGTTGAAAGCAATGGCAGTAAGGAGACTCGTGAGAGGCTTGCCTAGATTGTCATCCTATGGTGATGGTCAGGGATGTGCGGGATCTCAGCATGGTGAAGCTTATCGCTTTACGGTTGATAAGGCACAATCCAGATGTAAAGCACCTTTGGAGGTTGTCCATTGTGATCTGGTTGGACCGACCGTCACTACCAGTCTTGGAGGCAGCAGGTACATGCTGATATTGGTTGATGACTATTCAAGGTATACTTGGGTATAATTCATGAAAGAGAAGTCGAACATGTTCCACTTGTTTGTGGAGTTCAAGAAGCTTGTGGAAGGCCAGCTTGGCCTGCGGATCAATAAGTTGAGGACAAGCATCGGTGGTGAGTTCGGCTCAACCAAGTTCTCGAACTTTTGCAGAAAGCATGGGATCCGAAGGGAGCTTTCTTGTGGACATAATTCACAGCAAGGCGATGTTGCAGTTCGGATGATCTGTCTGTTTACGGAGACCTGCAAGTGTTGGCTTCAGTGCAAAGGCATTCCTAAGGCTTTTGGGCAGAAGGGATGGCATGTGAGACACATGTCATCAATCAGATGCCTCTTAGTCCGATCAATGTGAAGAATCCATATGAGCTGATGTTCGAGGTGAAGCCCAGTGTAAAGCACCTACGGGTGTTTGGATCTACCTGCTACGTACACGCTCCGGATGCTCTCAAGACGAAGCTAATATTTGTTGGGTATGATGAGCAGAGGAGAAGATGGAGGTGTATGGATCATGCGATGAAGAAGTTCATCGTGTCGAGAGACGTTGTCTTCGATGAGCTGACGTCATATTGGGATAGCTCATGTGTGGAGCTAGAGATGAGCAGGTCTGATGGTGGGTTGAAGGAGGCTGCTGCTAAGGTTCAGTTGGAGCTGCATGAGTCACCAGGAGATCCAGGTTGTTCTAGCTCCGGGTCAAAGGCGTCAGCGTCGGGAAGTAGGGGAGCGATGCTCCAGGTGCTTCTGGCTCGAAGGCGGAGGCTTCTGGTTTGGGAAGCAGGAGGAGCGATGTTCCAGGTAGTTCTTGTTCAAGAGCAGAGGCTTCTAGTTCAGGTATCAGGGGAGCGTTGCTCCAGGTGCTCCTGGTTCCAGTGCAGTGGCTTCTGGTTCAGGAAGCAAGGGGAGCATTGTTCCGAGTTTGCCCGGGAACGGAGATGGTTCAGGAGAAGCAGCGGAGGTGGTTAGCAGTGATCAAGTAATTCGGAGGTCGAAGAGGATCAGTAACCCACCAGCTCGATATAGCGAAGGGAACACGGCGAGCTTGGTCTCATGTTTCCTTACAAGCCCTCAGGTCGAGCTAGTACCTTCTAGCTGTGATGACCCCACTAGAGTCAAGGAGGTGGTTGACGCCAAATCTGAGGAGGTAACTGCTCTCAGAGGTGGCGAGGCTTGGGCTCCTGTGCCCAAGGTCGTTGGTGATACTCCTGTGATGCACGAATGGAGGTCGAAGCTGAAGAAGAAGGTGTAACGCCCCGAAACTCAAAATAGCGAAGGGGGACGTTTTGGGCCAGTTTTGGGTTCTGGCAGGGGGCACACGGCCTGCGACACGGGCGTGTCGCTGGGCGTGTCGACACTCAGTCGGCGAAGTCGACATTTTGCTCTCGATATTGTGTCGAGACTGGGCACACGGCCTACGACACGGGCATGTCGCAGGGCGTGTCGACCCGTGTCGACACTCAGCCGGCAAAGTCGACATTTTTCTCTCGACATGGGCACACGGCCTGCGACACGGGCGTGTCGCAGGGCGTGTCGGCCCGTGTCGACACTCAGCCGGCGAAGTCGACATTTTGCTCTCGATATTGTGTCGAGACAAGGCACACGGCCTAGGACACGGGCGTGTCCAAGGCCGTGTCGATAGGTCGATGATCTTCGCTCGACGAAGTGTCGAGTGTCGAGACCGTGTACACGGCCTGGAGCCCAGGCATGTTGAGCTAGACATGGGCAAGGACACGGGCGTGTCCTAGATCCCGTGCAATGCTCGGGTTGTTTTCGGGATAAATCGATAGGGGTACACGGCCAGCCACACGGCCGTGTCAGGCGGAACACGGGCGTGTCAGGTCGAACACGGGCATGTTCGATGCCCGTGTGTTGTTCCAGGTGAGTCGATTTTGATGGCGAATGAGGCACACGGCCCTGTACACGGGTGTGTGCCAGGTCGTGTGCGGTCCAGATTGGACATTTCAGTCCCGAATCAAAGCCGTTCGTTTCTTTAATTGATGATCCAACGGCTGGGGGTTGTTCCTGATGGGATATACCCAGGATTGGGCCTTAGAAACCCTCACTTTCCATGAGTTGTTATCTTTCTAAAGCTAAGAGAGAGAGGAGAGCCAAGGAAGGAAGAAGAAGCTAGATCCGACCATTGGAGGAGCTTCGAAGCTCCAAATCGAGAGCCGACTCCGGATCCACGTAGGCAAAGCTAGTGCGGTGCTTTTCATCCGCTTACTTTTCCATGGCGCCAAAGAAGAATGCAAGGGTAACGATCCTCTTCTTGAGCATGATAAGCTCTACTTCTTTTGCAAAAGGGAAGCCCTCTCTCGCGAGTTTGCGATGAGTTGGAGGCGTTCCTTCGGGTAGACATGAATTGTCCCCGTTGTTAGAGTCCGTAAGCGAGAACGGACATAGGCATGTTGTGTGAAGCCTACCCGGACATGTTGGTCTGGATCGGTGATGTTGCATTGCATAAATGCCGGAGAAGACTCCGTGCGATAGGTTGTTTTTCGGGTTTTCTACACGGTAGATTGCAACAGGGAGCCTTGGGGACTAACCCTAAGGTTCACCCGGAAAACTGGGCGGATGCATGATCTTGCCAACATGGAGGCCTGAGAGCCAACGTGAACATAACCGAGTTATGTGAAATTATGTGACGAAAATGGGACTCGGGAGAAGTTTGACCTGCGCATATGGCTTAAATTGTCGTTGCGACGTGAGCACGGGTTAGATGGAACCGTACCCACTTCTATGTCGTTCGGGTTAAAGAGACCTAAAGTTACGTGGCACTTGTCGTTGGCATAAATGAGAGTCTTCGGCGGTCTATGGCTTAAATTGTCATGACCCATGCCGGGAAGACAAATTGCTCATATGTTTGGTCGTCCAAGTGGTGGTGGTGGGTCCGGAATGTCTATGGCTTTAACGGACGTGACATCGACCGGTTCACCGAGAATGTACCCTGAGTGCACGGGGTGTGTGGCCGTTTGAGCCTACGCCTGTGATGAAATGAATATTATTATATTGCTCGCTTGTGCTAATAAAATTGCAGGGAAGGAGCATCGCCGCCCCGAGTTGGGGGCGGGATCGTTATAATTTGGTCAGCATTGCTGACCGTTGCCTTTGTGTTTGCCACCGTGCTGTGGTTATATTGCTTGCAGGTGCTGCTGGACCAAGTGGTCAATTGGGGGCTAAAGCCCAAATTGCGAAGCCGGCCCTTGAAGGACTATTTGGAGTGTTTACTGCTTTATTCATGTATGACCGGCCTGCGTGCCATGGTTTGTAAATCATGTAACATTAAGTAAACCATTTTGTAAGGCCTTAAGGCCAGTACTGGTGTATGTACTTCATTCCTGGTTCGCTACTTTAGTGGACATTCATGCTTTAGTGCTGGGTTCTTTATTGCAACTTATATAAACTGCTTCCGCTAGAATGCTCTGCGTAGGACGTTATGATTAGTTGGATGGTTTCCATGAGTAACCACCCTGTCTGTCTGTGGCAACGGCGTCGGGTCTCGGCCGGACCTACTGCTATATGCTATGCGACGGATAGGGGGTGTTACAATTTGGTATCAGATTACTGGTTTTGGTCGGGCTTAAGATGAATTCGTGGGCGAATTCTTTTTAAGGGGTGGTGAGCACATTGTGTGCGTCATCGTTATAACGGTAAAAGAACCCATGAATGTCCACTTAGGAATGAAAATACACGTGTTTGAGGAACCTGCGTGTTCCTATAATTGTTGTTCGCAATTTTATTTGGTCGCTTAACGGTGTTTTGTACCATTATAGGTGACTGGAAGCGGTGCTGGACCGCCAGAATGTCCGGTTTCTGAGGAGCATAGTGCACCCGGTGAGGTGTTTGAGACTCCTCCTTCATATGAAACCGTTAGAAGGATCGTAGAAGCGGTGTTCGCTGTGACGGGTGCACAGCTTGGAGGAAATGTACAACCCTGCGCCCATGTTGTGGCTTCAACGCCGGTTGGCGTGATGGAGCAGATGACCTTTGGTAGACCATCGGGGCAGCAGCTGAATATGCATTTAATGCAGGGAGCGCACACAGTTGAGGAATATTTGCAAGCATTTCTTATGATAAGCCGCTACCCATGCTTCAAGTTGGATAATGAGCAAGCTACAGTCGATAGATTTTATAATGGCCTGCGCGCCGAGTTACGAGTTCTACTGCTAGGACCAAAGTTATTGGGATTCCGAGCCTTGGTGGAATCAGCTAGATCTTTGGAGGCAGATTTGAGGAAGACCCTCCTGATACCAGCGACCATGGTATCGAACTATGCAAGCCCCATAAGAGTTGCATCCGTTGGAATGCTGGAGAAAGGGGCTATGGCATCGACTAGCAAAGCTACTTACACATGTTTCACTTGTGGAAAGAAAGGGCACTTTGCCCGAGACTATTGGAAAGGTGCTCAGAAGGCCAAGAAAGCTATGTCAGGAGCAGTCAAGGACTTTAGTGCAAAGGAGACGGCATTCAAAGTGCCCAACACCTCAAAGTATGGATATCAAAAATGGTATAAGAAGCATAGGACTTCGGGTCAAGCTCCTTCTGGTGCTTCTGGAGTGACTACGGGTCGAACCCCGAGTGCATGTTTCACTTGTGGAAAACCGGGGCACTTTGCCCGAGACTGCTGGAGCGGACGTCCCAAGTCCGAGAAGAAGCATGCTGTCGTGACGACAGGTATGGTTTAAAGTTATAGCAGTTTAGCCTTAAATACTTGTCGCCCTTGTGCATGTTAGCTTAGAGCTACTGGTGCTAAGCTTTGTTATGACTTTACTTTATCTGCGAGAGCACCGTTTGTTTAGGGAGCTTCGCATTCCTTTATTAGGAATTATATTGTGCGTCGGAGTACCTCCTTCGATGGTAAGAGACAAATTGGATGCGTTATGGTCCAATGGCGCTCAATGCGCGCGGGTAGTATCTGTTGCATTTAGGTGTGGTCAGGGAGCCAAGACTTTGACTTCCAAGTATCGTTACTACCGCTAGGGGAGTTCGACGTAATATTTGGCATGGACTGGCTCTCGGAGCAGCAAGCCTATATTGATTGCGGTAGCAAGGAAGTCAAGCTGGGAGCAAGTCGTGAAACGAATTTTACGGGCTCGAAGGGGGTCGAGCAAGACATTGATGTCTGCTCTTCAGGTGGTGAAGGCGGTTCGTGCCGGTGCAGAACTGTTCTTTACACTAGTGGAGGTTGCAAAGCCGAAGCCCGCGTTGGATTGTATTTCAGTGGTATCAGAATACCCTGATGTGTTCCCCATAGATCTTCCTGGAGCCCCACCTCAGCGGGAGATAGATTTTACGATGGAGGTAGTGCCAGGTGCAAAGCCTGTGTCACGATCTCCTTATCGGCTGGCGCCTAAGGAAATGGCGGAACTGAAAGTTCAACTATAAGAGTTGTTGGAGCAAGGGTATGTGCGCCCGAGTTCTTCGCCTTGGAGCGCACCGGTCCTCTTTAGTAGAAGAAGGACGGAAGCTTGAGGCTATGTATTGATTACCGGGAGCTTAACAAGCTAACTGAAAAGAACAAGTACCCAATCCCAAGGATCGATGATCTATGGGATCAGTTGGTCGGGTCAACAGTGTACTCTGAACTAGATAAGGGAGAGTGATATCCCTAAGATAATGTTCAGTACAGAATATGGGCGTTACGAGTTTACGGTCATGCCGTTCGAACTGACTAATGCGCCGTCAGTGTTCATGGATTTGATGAACAGGACCTTCCGGGAGTACTTGTACCATTTTGTGATCGTCTTCATCGATGATATTTTGGTGTGCTCGCGGAGTAAGGAAGATCACTTCAAGCATCTTCTTTTGGTTTGGAGACGCTAAGGAAGAATCAGTTGTATGTCAAGTTCTCGAAGTGCGAGTTTTGGTCATCCTCAGTGGCGTCCTCGGTCTTATAGTGAGTGAGGGAGGTATTGCAGTGGAACCGGCGAAGAGTGTTGCGATGCGGGAGTGGCCTGAGCTTTTTACGGTAGCAGGAGTCCAGAGCTATCTGGGGTTTGCCGGCTATTACAGGCGCTTCGTAGAGAACTTCTCGCGGATAGTGTTACCCCTCACTACTTTGACGAGGAAGGAGCATAAGTTCATTTGGACGCCGGAGTGCGCGCGAGCTTTTGAGGAGTGAAATGTCGGTTGACCATGGCGCCTGTGCTGAGTTCGCCGAGTGGGACCGAAGGCTATGAGATTTAATAGCAATGCTTCGGGCAGCGGTTTGGGTTGCGTGCTACTGCAACACGGAAGTGTAATAGCTTATGGCGCGAGACAGCCAAAAGTGCACGAGAGGAACTATCCAGTCCATGACTTGTTGTTAGCGGCCGTGAGTTTTGCCGTGAAGCTGTGGAGGCATAATTTTGTACGGTGTGAAGATGGATATCTACGCCGGTCACAAGAGTGTGAAGTATCTGATTGATCAGAAGGATCTGAAAGTGCGGCAGCATGGATGGATGGAGTTCTTGGGAGACTATACATCCAAGATCCACTACGTGCCTGGTAAAGGGAATGCGGTTGCGGACTCGTTGAGTCGCCAAGCCCCAGCTCAAGCCAATTGATTATCGGTGCATGAGGAGCGGTTGGTGCGGGAGTTGGAGGCGTTGGAGATTGTTTGTGTGGATAGGCAATCAACTGCTGAAGCAGTACTGAATTGGACTAAAGTCCAATATGACCTGGCTGATCGGATTCGGCAGGCTTTGGATATGGATGTCCATATGAAGCAGTTCATGGTAGAGGCTCTGGATGGGTTAAATTCCCAATTCGTTGTGGAGGACGGATTGCTTTGGAAAGACGGTCGTCTGTGCGTCCCAAGTGTAGGCAATTTGCGGGTGGAATTGTTGTACGAGGCACACCATACCAAGTACTCGATTCACCCGGGGAGCACAAAGATGTACCGCGATGTGAAGAAACTATTTTGGTGGCCTGGTTTGAAGAAAGATGTGGCGCTCTACATAGCGAAGTGCCAAACATGCGCCTTGGCGAAGGCGGAATGCCAAAAGCCGGGAGGATTTCTTAAGTCCTTGCCTATTCCGGAGTGGAAATTCGACGACAGCTCTATGGACTTTGTGCATGGTTTGCCAAGGTCGCAAAAGGAGAACAACGCCATTTGGGTGGTCGTAGATCAGTTAATGAAGGTGTCGCATTTCATTCCGCATAGGAAGGATGATCCGGTGGAGATGTTGGCAAAACTATATGTTGGGTATTGCATCCACGATTACCTAGATTTGAGGAAGCCACCTGTCAAGCTAAGATGAATTCACAATGTATTTGATAAACTCTTTCAAGTTGTACTTGCAGTTTCTCCACGCTAAGTGCACACCAATGTCAGGGTGCAGTAGGTCAATATACACGGGTCTGCACGACGTAATCCCTCGTTGAGCAGGTCAGTGTGTTGGCCTATGTGTACTCTCTCTATTGGAGTGCACTTACTTTCAAGTACAGGGCCGCTCATATGCAAGAGAAGACAAGGAGCATGGAGGATCAAGGAGCAGCTCCTAGGTGGAAGACGAAAAATCGTCCAAGGAAAATTCGACGAGAATCACCAAGTGATTCTCGCCGAATCGACGAGAATCACTTGGTGATTCTCGCCGAATCGACGAGAATCATCAGTGATTCTCGCCGACTCCTTCTGGCCATCTCAAAATGGTGCCAAGTAAGATTCGGCGAGAATCACTTGTGATTCCCGCCGAACCAGTGGCCAAGCAGCCCATGAATACAAAGTCAAATTCGTTGAGAATCGACAAGAGATTCGACGAGAATCACAAACGATTCTCGACGAATCGTCGAGAATCACTTGGTGATTCTCGCCGATTCGTCGAGAATCGTCTGCGATTCTCGCCGATTTTTACTTGGCCTTTTCTCAGAATGCTGCTGAACCGGATTCTGCTTCTGGATTAGTTTGAACCGGATTTTGGGGATTTCTTTTGTGGGTCCCACAAACGGTCATCTTTGAGAATACTACAGTATAAATACATGGGTATTTTGAACAGTAAATTACGGACAAGAGAGAAAGAAAACCGAGCTTCGACGTAACCCTAAATTCGCGAAATCGCTCCGCTCCGCCGCCGCCGCTCGCGTCAAGTGGTCGCCGCTGCAGATCGCTCTTCTTCCCGATCTCCGGTGACAGAAGCTTAGCAAAGCTTGAGTCTCATGCGTCTATCCGGAGATCTCTTGTCTCTCGATTTGTTGACCGGGAAAAACTTCCCCGTCCGAATCGATCGAGACGACTGATCCTAGAGTGACCGTTGGTAGACCGAGTTTGCTTCGCTACGAAGTTTGGATCTCCAAGTTCTGCAGCCGCTCTTCATCATAGCCGCCGATCCCGAAGCTAGCCGCCGCTTGTGTTGCCGCCGCCGGTTACGGGGAGATCCTCTCCAAGAGGGAACAAGGTTGTAGACTCTTCATCGACTTCAAGAATACGTCGTCGAACAAAGAGGAACACCGTAGTCTCCGAAAGAAGTTTGTATCTCATATACATTCCATATTTACTTTTGTTGTAAAGGAACTTTTGTTCCGTGTTGTAAGGGTTGGGTGCAACCCGTTTTGTGGGAGTGTTGACTCTCACGTGTGGAAGGGCTCCTTCCGTTAGTGAAGGGATTGGATTTCAATCCCGTTGGTGAAGTGACCGAGTCGTCCCTTGTTGGGGAGATAGGTCGTAGGGGGAAAGTGGATGTACCCAAGTCGGGGAACCACTATAAATTTGCTGTGTATTCTGTGTGCTGTGGTTTTTTTTTTATTGTGCAGGTGCATCCGTAAATTCCGCAAAAGAATCACACGTCACCTATTCCCCCCCCCCCCCCATAGGTGCACATAGCTGACACTAGGTGGACTTTCAAGTGGTATCAGAGCCAGGTTACTCTTCAAAAAGGTTAACACCTTGAGTAGAATCCTGCCACCAGTGTCAGAAGCATGGATCTGGATTATGACGTATTGCCACTCAAACTCCCTGCATGCACAAAGGATTATTATCCTATCTGGAGGATGAGAGTATTATTTCACCTGGATGCCATCGATCCACGAGCATCCCTCATCCTGGAAGAGGGTCCGTTTATCCCCATGAAGACCTCCGACTCGGGGATCCAAGTGCCCATGTGCATTGCTGAGATGACAGAGATGGAACTCTCATTTTTCCAACTGGACCAGAGGATTCGACAAATTATCATGGATGTCTGGTCTGGAGCCTCTCGCTCCAGGTTGGAAAAATGTAAAACAGCTAAATCTCTGTGGATGATGATCTCAGAGCTGATGGGGGGGGGGTCAGAGAATGCTGAAATATGCTGCCAATCAGAGGATGAAGCGTATGTGGGGGTCCTCACTTCTGAAGATGACTGCAAGGATCCTTCGGATTGCATCAGAGCTCCAGTATCCTTGTCAGAGACTGAAGGAGATAGTGAGGAAAGCAGCTCTGACGAGGACGAAACATTGGTCACTGATTCTAATGACAATAACCCAGATGAGCAGGTATCATCTTCATCCTGTCCCACATCTTTTGACTTTTCTGAAGACAGAAACTGCTCTCCTCTAGAAAATACTGATTCCCTGAAGAGAGCCCTTCAGGAAAGCAATCTACTTGCTGAGAAGCAAGCTCGAGAGATTGCTCGACTGAAGATCTTGTTGGTTCTCCAATTGGCGTCCAACAAGGTCAAGGACTCTAAGATCTCAACTCTAGAGAATAGTCTAGATAATGAGAGACGTATAGTATCTAACTTTTCCAAAGTTGATGCTATAAAGAGAAAACAAGAAACCGGGTGGATCTCCCGGATTATCCAGGGATGGAGAAATGGGGAAACGGTGTTCCGACCTCCCACTCCAAGCGGGAAGGCAACTCATCATGCCTTCAGGTATGACCACAGGAATAATCGTGGTCACTGCAAGGGTGAATTGTCCCCATGTGGAAACGTCCATAGTGCAAGAGGCGTCATGGCCACCCATGTGGAAATACCTAAGGCTCATTCTGAGCCCTTTGTATTCACGGCCACTGCCACAACAAAGTGTGGATCTGCATGTCCTAGTTCACAGAAAAATTCTCTCCATTCGAGGACACGGGATAGGGAGAATAGAAGTCATGATGTCAGGCGTCATGGAGCCTCAGTAAGGAAGATGCCTGAAAGAATGGCACCACCTTCTCGGCCTCATAATGCTCACATCATGCATTCGTTCCACCCTTCATCATGCCTCGATGGAAGAGGAAATTGTGCAACAAGAACATGCCCTATCCCCTTGAGACCTAGGACCGTGACTACATCAGTCACTAGATCAGGTCGAAAACGGCGATACAACATTCACTCTTGTTGGTGCTGCGGCAAAGTGGGACACTTTGCCATTGACTGTTGGCCCAACCTCTCTGTGCCCACAGCAAGGGCTTATCCACATTATAGGGACAGAGGCAGTCTTCCAGACAGGTTTTCTCAAGGAAGGCAGTTGCATGCTTATGCTAATAGAAACCTAGGACCCAATATGATTTGGGTTCCTATGGTAAAGTAATTCTGTTTTGCAGGGTAGTCTAGGTCCCCGTGAATACTATGGGAACTAGACAGTAGGTGGGTCAAGGGTAACTTGGAACAAGCGTCTGCACTAACAGATGTGCTACCTGTTGAGCATACTCACTTTAAGCTACTAATATGCTCTACCTGTGGGACTAAGACGTTAACTCTCAAAATCCCAGGTAATTTTGATCAGTTCAAGGACTTGTGTCATAATGGATCCTCGTTCAAAATATATATACTTATATATCTCATCATATACAGATCCTTCGTTGTATATCAGTGTATGTATGCACGTCTAAGGATTGGTTAACTCGATGCATGCAAACCTCTACACCTCAATAAAGGGTTAACGAAGACATGTCGTTGTAAATCTCGACAACATACAATTGACATTAAGAAGACTTTGCAAAAAACTTCAGTAAAATTCAAATAGATTGACTTTAGAATATACTTGTACTTAGCATTCTTGTTATTGACTTGACATCGGAAAACTTCTAAAATATTGCAAGCTTCTCAAATGTGAAAATCCCTAGTCAAGAGACCCCTCAATTTTGAATCAGATAAATAGTATCAGATGCCGAATTAATCAAATCTCTTGAATCCCGCCGAACTTGACAAAGCCGAATCAGTCAAATACCGCAAGACCCTTCGCATTCTTGACAAATCTCGCCGAATAGTTTAAATCCCGCAAAACCCTTCACCTTCCTCACACCTCCCGCGTCACGCTGCAGAAAGTACCCCGACAACCTGGTGACCACAGTGGGAGCTTCGCCGACTCTTCCCGCAAGATCTCTTCCGACAACCCGCAGGAGCTTCGCCAATTCTCCGCAACCCGCAGGAGTTCTTCCGCCGACAGCAGCTCGTGAGGTCTTCTCCTAGGCTCCCGCTAGGGTCTCGCAAAGTTCTCTTCGAAAGGATCCCGACGACTCTCGCCTAAACCCGCAGCCCTCCGACGCTCTCGTCGAAGTGAGCGAATCGCTGCTGTGTTTCCCACAGGATACTCTTCCTTCCACCGAAGCCCTTAGGTAACCTCCTCCTCAATGGCTCCAAGGCCGAACCCCAAGTGATGCCTTCTTTTTGAATGTTCACTAATGCTTAGAGTCGGGCTTCTGTCTAGATCCTCAATGGCTCCAAGGACGACTGCAGGCTTGATTTCTGGTTGCGAGCTGGTTCGCACTGGTTTTTCTCATGCCTCGGACGAGTTCCGAAATATCATTCTTATGCTCGAAGAGGCTGGGCTAACCTTCGTCTTGGAGCATCCTTGCAAAGTCCTAGATAAAGAAGTGCTGGAGTTCTTCTCTACCGCAAGACTCCGAGACAGAGACTCCGTCATCAAAAGCAAGGTGGCTGGGACAAAAGTAAAGATGTCTGCCAGTAAGCTAACTCGCTACCTGCAGCTCTCAAGTTCGGAGCAGGAAGACTATCTGGAGGATGAGGACAAAGCCAGAACCCTCTTGTTCTGCGGTCTACCAAGAGGCACTCGATCAGTTAAGAGAAAAGAGATGAATGAAGAAGGGAAGCTCCTATCTGACATCATAGGAAAAGTACTCATCTACAAGCCAGGCTCCCATGATCATATCTCCGGAGATATGTTCAAAATTCTCATAGCTGTGGTCTGCAGAAAGAGGTTCAACTGGGGAGAGTTGCTGTTCCAAAAGATCAAGGACACTCTGGGCACTCCAAGCTTCGGCCGCATCATCAGTCTATATCTCAACCAGCTCAACGGAGACAAATTCGACATGAGCAAAGGAGTCCCTCTCCATTACTTGAAAAAGATGGATGCTACTGTGTTTGATCGATGGGAGCGGCGCATCGGGCAGCCGGCTGTGGAAGAGCAAGAGGAAGTATCTCCAGCAGCCTCCCCCGGTGAAATTCCTGATACTGTGACTGCAGGAATCGAGGGGGAGACTCTACCCTCTCATATGGATATAATATCTGACATCGCCCAGGTTGCCAGGGATGCGGTGGCCGAAGTTCATGAAGAAAGTGAACCTGGGTTGGAGGATGAGGAGGTCCTGAACAGAAACAATCAAGAAGTGGAAGAAGCTTGCTGTTATGGATGAAGTTTTGGATGAGGACGGAGAGGACGAGGTAAATGAGGGGCATGAAGTGCTTGAGTCTCCAGATACTGTTGAACCTCCTCCTGATAAGTCTGCACCAGTGGAGGGGGAGTTAAATAAATCTACAGAGGCCGCCCACACTCCTCCTGTAGAGACTGTGATGGTATCCAGCTCCACCGATGCGTCTGCTGACGAGCAAGAGCAAGGCCAAGAAGTGCCTCCGGCTATTCCATTACACGATGACCTAGCCATTCACACCGTACACATAATTCAGGGTATCGTGAATGAGCTTAAAACCTATTTTGATAAAGCTCAGAAAACAATGCTGCAAGAGATTAAGACTTCTGAAGATCTCATGCTGAAGAATATGGTGGAAATCAACCATAAGCTGGATGTGATGGAAAAGAAATTCGAAGAAAAGTATACTGCGGCCGGCGAAGCTGTCACATTGTTAATGGCCGGTTTGAAAAAGAATACTGATACTCTGGCTATTGTCAATCAGAACGCACACGTTGTAGCCAACAATATTCAGAAATTTGATGGTAATATGGTCACTTTAAATGCCAATCAGCAGGCCCTAATCACTGAATTCAGCAAGACAACTAAGCATATTGATGACTCTCTGCACTCGTATGCCAACTGCATAGCTGACGAAGCCAAAAAGGGAGAGAAAGAGTATATAGCTAAGCTGGCCGAGCTCCAAGAAAGCATGGATGCAAACTTTGCCCAATCAAGCAAATACATCTATGAGAGTTGCTGGTGGATGCTACAACAGGCACTGGGCATGTTGGGCGTCGTCCTACCTGACCAACCTGCCGGTATTCAGGTTCCTAAGACTTCTAAGGCTGCTGAGGAAGTAAATATTGCTGAGGCTGTAAGTACAAGTGCTGCAGAAATTTTCACTGATGAAGCTGATGCTAGGGCCATCTCCAAATCCAAGCTGAGGAGTATGTTTGACCAGGAGGCTTTAGCTAAAGCCAGGGGAAAGAGGAAAGTTCAGGAAGGGACATCCAAGGAGACACAGGCTGCAAAGAGAATTCGAATGAATGAGGAGGATGTACGTAATGAAAGGTGGAGTCCAGTCTCAAGGAACATCATCTTAGACACCTTCCGGCTGTACGAAAGAGGAGAGATCAATCGAAATGAAGCATATAGCCAGTACGAATGGGAAACGCACAAAGCATTTGAAGCAAAACGCAACATTTTCTTCAGAAACAACAAGGATCCAGACAAAGTTGCTCCTCCTAGGTACTACCCGAAGCCCAAGGAATATATGGAAAGGCAAAGCAAAAAGTACTTGGCTCAAACTCTGAAGGGTGACGTAGCTAAGGACAAATAGTCAGTATTTTATAGCTGGTCACTGTGTCTTAAGAACGTTTAATGATTATTACTGTCATATGAACAATTCTGACTTATATGTGAATATATTTCTCTTGGTATATATATATATATATTCTTGAATGTGTGAATAACTCAAGTCCTGCTCTGATTGCATATATTCCCTTGTGTTGCATATTTAATTTTTAAATGCTATAATTATTATTTGATAGGTGTTATTCATCTTAGCTAGTAGGGTTTTGGCTTCGTCAAATAGGGGGAGATTGTTGGGTATTGCATCCATGATTACCTAGATTTGAGGAAGCCACCTGTCAAGATAAGATGAATTCACAATGTATTTGATAAACTCTTTCAAGTTGTACTTGCAGTTTCTCCACGCTAAGTGCACCACCAATGTCAGGGTGCAGTAGGTCAATATACACGGGTCTGCACGACGTAATCCCTCGTTGAGCAGATCAGTGTGTTGGCCTATGTGTACTCTCTCTATTGGAGTGCACTTACTTTCAAGTACAGGGCCGCTCATATGCAAGAGAAGACAAGGAGCATGGAGGATCAAGGAGCAGCTCCTAGGTGGAAGACGAAAAATCGTCCAAGGCAAATTCGACGAGAATCACCAAGTGATTCTCGCCGAATCGACGAGAATCACTTGGTGATTCTCGCCGAATCGACGAGAATCATCAGTGATTCTCGCCGACTCCTTCAGGCCATCTCAAAATGGTGCCAAGTAAGATTCGGCGAGAATCACTTGTGATTCCCGCCGAACCAGTGGCCAAGCAGCCCATGAATACAAAGTCAAATTCGTTGAGAATCGATAAGAGATTCGACGAGAATCACAAACGATTCTCGACGAATCGTCGAGAATCACTTGGTGATTCTCGCCGATTCGTCGAGAATCGTCTGCGATTCTCGCCGATTTTTACTTGGCCTTTTCTCAGAATGCTGCTGAACCGGATTCTGCTTCTGGATTAGTTTGAACCGGATTTTGGGGATTTCTTTTGTGGGTCCCACAAACGGTCATCTTTGAGAATACTACAGTATAAATACATGGGTATTTTGAACAGTAAATTACGGACAAGAGAGAAAGAAAACCGAGCCTCGACGTAACCCTAAATTCGCGAAATCACTCCGCTCCGCCGCCGCCGCTCGCGTCAAGTGGTCGCCGCTGCAGATCGCTCTTCTTCCCGATCTCCGGTGACAGAAGCTTAGCAAAGCTTGAGTCTCACGCGTCTATCCGGAGATCTCTTGTCTCTCGATTTGTTGACCGGGAAAAACTTCCCCGTCCGAATCGATCGAGACGACTGATCCTAGAGTGACCGTTGGTAGACCGAGTTTGCTTCGCTACGAAGTTTGGATCTCCAAGTTCTGCAGCCGCTCTTCATCGTAGCCGCCGATCCCGAAGCTAGCCGCCGCTTGTGTTGCCGCCGCCGGTTACGGGGAGATCCTCTCCAAGAGGGAACAAGGTTGTAGACTCTTCATCGACTTCAAGAATACGTCGTCGAACAAAGAGGAACACCGTAGTCTCCGAAAGAAGTTTGTATCTCATATACATTCCATATTTACTTTTGTTGTAAAGGAACTTTTGTTCCGTGTTGTAAGGGTTGGGTGCAACCCGTTTTGTGGGAGTGTTGACTCTCACGTGTGAAAGGGCTCCTTCCGTTAGTGAAGGGATTGGATTTCAATCCTGTTGGTGAAGTGACCGAGTTGTCCCTTGTTGGGGAGATAGGTCGTAGGGGGAAAGTGGATGTACCCAAGTCGGGGAACCACTATAAATTTGCTGTGTATTCTGTGTGCTGTGGTTTTTGTTTTATTGTGCAGGTGCATCCGTAAATTCCGCAAAAGAATCACACGTCACCTATTCCCCCCCCCCCCATAGGTGCACATAGCTGACACTAGGTGGACTTTCACTATATGTGGATAACATAGTACCGCTTCACGGTGTGCCTCGCAACATCGTGAGTGACCGAGATGGGTGGTTCACATCCAATGATTGAAGGCTTGTGCAGCAAATGTTGGGGGCAAAGTTAAAATTCAGCACAGCCTTTCGTCAGCAAACGGATGGGCAGACCGAGAGGGTCAATAGAACTATGGAAAGCATGCTCCGCATTTGTGTCTTGGACTTTGGAAAGCAATGGGAAGACCATCTTTATATGGTAGAAGATGTCGCACGTCGTTGTCCTGGCTGGAAACGGGTGAGTCAAGTTGTATAAGCGATTCGAAGTGGAGGATGCTACTTTATTGGTACGAAGCATTCGGGAGAGGTTGCTTATCGCTCAGGGCCGGCAAGCGAAGTACAATAAGACCAAGCATAGGAACGTGGAGTTCGCTGTGGGCAACTGGGTGTGCTTTTAAAATACCAAGCCATCCAAGGGTGTCTCGCGGGTGCGGGGATTGAAAAAGCTAAACCCGAGGTACCTTGGGTCGTTAGAGGTTCTGAAGCGGGTTGGTAAAACATGTCTATCAATTGAAGCTTTCAGTGGAGCTTAGTGGTCTACATGATGTATTGCATATTTTGGTCCTATAGAAGGCGGTGCAAGAGCCTACGTGAGTGATCGCGGTCGATCAAGCGCCGGTTGATAGTGGATTGACGACAAAAGTAAAGCCCGTACGGATTGAGGACTCGGAGGTCAAGCGGCTACGCAATAAAGAGATCAGGATGGTCAAGGTCCGGTGGGACAATTGCGGTCGTGAGGAGCTCTCTTGGGAGCGAGAGCAGAGTATGCTTGACGAGTATCCGGAGTTGCTCCGCTCAGGTACAGATTTTGGTTTTGTACATATTTTTCCTTTATACAATTTCGTGGACGAAATTCTTTTAAGAGGGGGAGAGTTGTAACGCCCCGAAACTCAAAATAGCAAAGGGGGACGTTTTGGGCCAGTTTTGGGTTCTGGCAGGGGGCACACGGCCTGCGACACGGGCGTGTCGCAGGGCGTGTCGACCCGTGTCGACACTCAGCCGGCGAAGTCAACATTTTGCTCTCGACATTGTGTCGAGACCGGGCACACGGCCTGCGACACGGGCGTGTCACAGGGCATGTCGACCCGTGTCGACACTCAGCCGGCAAAGTCGACATTTTGCTCTCGACATGGGCACACGGCCTGCGACACTGGCGTGTCGCAGGGTGTGTCGACCCGTGTCGACACTCAGCCGGCGAAGTCGACATTTTGCTCTCGACATTGTGTCGAGACAAGGCACACGGCCTAGGACACAGGCGTGTCCAAGGCCGTATCGATAGGTCGACGATCTTCGCTCGACGAAGTGTCGAGTGTCGAGACCGTGTACACGGCCTGGAGCCCAGGCGTGTTGAGCTAGACATGGGCAAGGACACGGGCATGTCCTAGAACCCGTGCAGTGCTCGGGTTGTTTTCGGGATAAATCGATAGGGGTACACGGCCGGCCACACGGGCGTGTCAGGTCGAACACGGGCGTGTTCGATGCCCGTGTGTTGTTCCAGGCGAGTCGATTTTGACGGCGAATGAGGCACACGTCCCTGGACACGGGCGTGTGCCAGGCCGTGTGCGGTCCAGATTGGACATTTCAGTCCCGAATCAAAGCCGTTCGTTTCTTTAATTGATGATCCAACGGCTGGGGGTTGTTCCTGATGGGATATACCCGGGATTGGGCCTTAGAAACCCTCACTTTTCATGAGTTGTTATCTTTCTAAAGCTTAGAGAGAGAGGAGAGCCAAGGAAGGAAGAAGAAGCTAGATCCGGCCATTGGAGGAGCTTCGAAGCTCCAAATCGCGAGCTGACTCCGGATCCACGGAGGCAAAGCTAGTGCGGTGCTTTTAATCCGCTTACTTTTCCTTGGCGCCAAAGAAGGACGCAAGTGTAACGATCCTCTTCTTGAGCATGATAAGCTCTACTTCTTTTGCAAAAGGGAAGCCCGCTCTCGCGAGTTTGCGGTGAGTTGGAGGCGTTCCTTCTGGTAGACATGAATAGTCCCCGTTGTTAGAGTCCGTAAGCGAGAACGGACATAGGCATGTTGTGTGAAGCCTACCCGGACATGTTGGTCTGGATCGGTGATGTTGCATTGCATAAATGCCGGAGAAGACTCCGTGCGATTGGTTGTTTTTCGGATTTTCTACACGGTAGATTGCAACAGGGAGCCTTGGGGACTAACCCTAAGGTGCACCCGGAAAACTGGGCGGATGCGTGATCTTACCAACATAGAGGCCTGAGAGCCAACGTGAACATAACCGAGTTATGTGAAATTGTGTGACGAAAATGGGACTCGGGAGAAGTTTGACCTGCGCATATGGCTTAAATTGTCGTTGCGACGTGAGCACGGGTTAGATGGAACCGTACCCACTTTTATGTAGTTCGGGTTAAAGAGACCTAAAGTTACGTGTCACTTGTCGTTGCCATATATGAGAGTCTTCGGCGGTCTATGGCTTAAATTGTCGTGACCCATGCCGGGAAGACAAATTGCTCATATGTTTGGTCGTTTAAGTGGCGGTGGTGGGTCCGGAATGTCTATGGCTTTAACTGACGTGACATCGACCGGTTCACCGAGAATGTGCCCTGTGTGCACGGGGTGTGTGGCCATTTGGGCCTACGCCTGTGATGAAATGAATATTATTATATTGCTCGCATGTGCTAATAAAATTGCAGGGAAGGAGTATCGCCGCCCCGAGTTGGGGGCGGGATCGTTATAATTTGGTAAGCATTGCTGACCGTTGCCTTTGTGTTTGCCACCGTGCGGTGGTTATGTTGCTTGCAGGTGCTGCTGGACCAAGCCGTCAATTGCGGGATAAAGCCCAAATTGCGAAGCCGGCCCTTGAAGGCCTATTTGGAGTGTTTACTGCTTTATTCATGTATGACCGGTCTGCGTGCCGTGGTTTGTAAATCATGTAACATTAAGTAAACCATTTTGTAAGGCCTTAAGGCCAGTACTGGTGTATGTACTTCATTCCTGGTTCGCTACTTTAGTGGACATTCATATTTTAGTGTTGGGTTGTTTATTGCAACTTATATAAACTGCTTCCGCTAGAATGCTCTGCGTAGGACCTTATGATTAGTTGGATGGTTTTCATGAGTAACCACCCGGTCTGTCTGTGGCATACGGCGTCGGGCCCCGACCGGACCTACTGCTATATGCTATGCGACGGATAGGGGGTGTTACAGAAGGCAGAGGGAAGTATGGCTCCATTTAGGAGATGCTGGAGGGATCCCTCATGGTCCAGGATATGCAGGGCGGGGACTATGTCTTGGACATCTCCTCGAAGGCGCTATCGGAGGGACCAGGTTCTAGGTTACGGGAGTTGCTGGAGTTGTTCACCACTTCTCACTTCAAGGGGGGTGTTGAAAATTATGAAGTGAAAGTGGGTGATTGGACTTGGGCAACCTATCCGTGCGAACTATGCGGACAGGTTTGGCGGACAGCCAGGTCGGCAGGAATGTTGAAGACGGCTTGTTCTATGGCGGCCTGGGCGGTCTGTTCGCGCGGACTATGCGAACAGCAGCGGCGGTTTTCCAGGCCAGCTTATGCTCTACAAGCAATTGGATCCCAGAAGGTAACCAGGCGGATTGAGTCTCTATCCCCAGAGTCCTGCAAGAAGCAGACTGAAGGACTGGAGCTCGACAGAACAGCTTGGTAGAAGCCTTGGTCTTGCTCTGTTGAAGCGGCAAGTGGAAGCCGCGGAGATCGCCAGTTAGCGTGGACAGGTGCTGGAGTTCGTCGAGGCAGGCAGACTGTTTCCAGTATCCGCCAGTAAGTGCGGACTATCCTTTGTGGCTAGTTGTGTGGACTTGGTTGGTTCTGAACCAAGTCCAGGTTTGGCTCAGTCCAGGTAGATCGCGCAGTGAAGCGCGGACTGCTTCTCAGTCCACCGAGCTCGGTAGAAGTACCGTGTGCCTTAATTGCGAGCTTGGAGAATACAGACTGGAGATTACATCCACAAGTGCATGCGGACTAAAGCTGGGTCTGCTGAGTCTGACAGCTGCCTTGCTGGCATGGTCGTGGTTTCAAGATATGCGGACTGGAGTAGTCTGCGGGATATGCGGACTGGAGGTATCCGCAGTATATGCAGACTGGAGTTGTGTCCGCTGACTCTGGTAGTTGCCTTGGTGGCGAGGCTGTGGGCTCGGGATAAGTGGACTGGAGCTGTGTCCGCGGATAGGCGGACAAAGTTGATGTAGAGTTCGGTTGTGGCGGTCTTGGCTTGGCCTTTGGCGACAAGGCGGACTGGTGTCGTTGTCCGGCCTTGGTGAAGCATAGGTGGACTGGTTATCCTGCACAGGCAGCGGCAGACTGGTGTGTATCCGCGATTTTGCGGACACGTGTTCTTGCTGCGGGATGTGGTGGTGATCCTATCAGCTAGGGCGGTGACCACACTCCTCATCGTGCCTATAAATAGGACCCATATCACATAAGGAAGAGATAACTAAGAGTGTGAATGAACAGTAAGTGAGTCCGCCAACAGTTGTTGCGGACTGGATTTTAGTATCCGCGCGGTTTGATAGAGTTGACCGGTTTGTACTGTGCAGGTTGTGCGCATAGCGCTGGAAATCCAGGACTTGGCTCTGATTGCGGTCAGGGACAGTGCGGACTCTGTGGTTAAGCAATAGGCGGTAAACAGCAGGTCTCGGACAGCGACCAGACGGTTTTCTCTTTGGCAACTTACGTTTGGGGTTCAATAAGTCGCCTGCTTCAGGCGGCCTGTTCAGTTCGGCTTCGCAGCATGTGCGGACTGGCGGCTAGGCGACCTCGCGGTCAGGCGGCTTGCAGATTGGCGGCTAGAGCTTAGCATTGGAATAAGGGGTAGTCCGCGCGGCCTTGGTTGCGGTCTAGCGACCTGGCGGACTATGCAGACTCCTTAATGCAGCAGTAGATCCGGCGGCAACGTGTTGAGTCCGCGCGGCTTGACTTATCTTGTATTTGTAGTTCTCTGCTTTCCCTGTGGTGGTTTTGGTGAATCATGTCTCGTCATGTATGTCTCACCTTGTAAAGAAGATTGATGTTAATCAATAAAGACTCTTGTTGTTGTATGTGTTTTTGGTTGTGACTGACTTTAGTTGAGATAACTCCTCCTCACTCCAAGGTCCGGGAAAATTCGACAAATGCAACACGTAGCTGCCAAAAGAAAAAAAATATTGGCTAAAAGATTTTGGGAAGCAAGGGATATGAAGAGGTATTTGATTGAAGATGATGAATTTTATCCTCTCGCCTCACAGTTTTTTTCTTTTTAAATTTATATATGTTTACCAAAAAATAATAAACTATTATTCAATCATTTTTTATGACATATAAGTATTTTTTTCTCTATTCATCTATTTTTTTCCATTTGGGGTTGCATATATTTACGAGGGGATTTTGAATTCCAATGACATGATGTAACAAGAAAAATAAAAATATATATATGTTTATCAAGAGATAATGAATTTTATTCCCTTATACTCATGACATATGATTTAACAAGAAAAAAAAGGAAGGGTTAAACAAAATTTAGATTTAAGTCAAAAACTTAGAAAACAACGATAGTAAATTGAAATTTTTTAATAGTCTAAAAGCATGAAGTAGAGATAATTAAAATTCAAAGATGTTAAGCAAAACTAATATAAAATGAAACTACTTAAAATATAAGAGAAAAGGTGTTAAATAAATTACTCTAATTAAATTAAAATGATAAGATATTTCTTAAAACTAAATCACCAAAAAAATAAATATAACAAACTATGATGAAAAAAAAAATTTACAAATTAAAAAATAATGAAAATACTTAGAAATAAACTCAAACTAGATTTCTGAAAATAAAAAAATAAAGTAGGGATTTATTAAATTTTTTAAACTTTCTCTAAGTATTTTTTTCTTGTTTTTTTGGGAGATCTTAAAATGATCTTTTTTTTGGAATTTTACTTTATATGCTATAAATAATATATAAAATATCATAAAAAGAACTATAATACTAAAAATCTTTTTTATATATATTTTGGAGTTTTCTAATTTTTTTTGAAACAATAGGAAGGGAAGAGTCCCCCATATTTAAAATTCAACATTGACCTCAATGTTGAAAACTAAATATGGAAGACACAAAAAACGGAAACATAAGAAAAAGACGCGGAGGGACACGTCCCTGATTTGGAGATGAAGCGACCACCACAAACATTTATAACAATATGTTAGAAAAAAAACACAAAACAAACAAAAAAAAAATGAAAACAAACATAAGGAAAATTTTTGTTATTTTTCTAAGTTTTTTTTTTTAAAATTTTGAAAGTGGTATAAATTTTTGGGTTTTTTTTTTGTTTTGAAATTTAAAAAAAAAGAAGAAAAGAGGATTTTTTTTGTGTGTGTGTGGCTTAATTAGTCTTGGACTTCTCAAGGATTGCCCGCTGAAGAGCTCGCAAGGTACTAGGAGATGTGATGAGTTGACACCTCAAATGTCTCTTTCCAAGAATTTAGTTACAACTTTGAAATTTTTAAGAGAGGGAAAAAGAAAAAAATGAAAAGATAAAAGTAATACCGCCATCTCTTTTCAAAATATCGACAAAAATATCTCTGACAACGACGCCAAAAACTTGATAGAGAAAATCGTGTTCTTCAATCTATAATTGATTATGTCAAGTGCAACTATCAAAATATAGCATAGAATATAAAAATATCAAGGTCGCATTAAAATTCGGATCTATCGAGTATTGATACTTCGAGAAAATTAACTATTAGTCTATCGGATAAAATTGAAGGATTGAAAAAAATAAAAACTAAAAAAAATAATAAGATGCACCTCTCAACTAAGATTCCCAAAATAAAACGCACTTCGAATGAAATAATAAAGATGATTTATAACTCTCTAAATCATGCCTTGACCGCAGGTATTCCCAAAATATGAGTGCACCTCTCACGAGGAATACACTCAACTGAGATTAAGAATATCAACTGAACTGCCGTTTTATAGTCGATAACCTATGCTCGTCTTATTGAGGTGAATCCCACAAAATCGGAAGTATCACATCATCCTCTCTCGAGGGTTGTGTTCAATTCTCTTTATTCTTGAGAGATCGATTCGTACGCGAGCCTATCGACTAGCTAGAATCTGAAAACATATATCAAAATTCATAATCAGAATATGAAATCAACACAATATAATTCAAGAATAAATTTAAGGTAGAAAAGAAAGATAATATCCAGAAATAATTTAATTTAATTCAAAGATAATTATGAACAAAAACCATATTACAATCTACTGAATAAAAAGTACAAGGAATAAAAGGACATAAAAAAATAATTTGTTTGAAAATAAAAACCGCATTCTATTGTATTTCATAAAAAAAAGTACAGGAAAATAAAAATGCATTGCATTAAAAAAAAGTGTACTTGAAATAAACAACTAGAAATGAGCCACCCAAAAGGCAGGTGGACTCCATAGACATGATGAAATATGGAGTAAATGAGGTGAAGGGGGAGAATTGGCTCTCACGGTTTGCCATGGGGGAGGAAAGGTGGCTATAATAATTAAATATTGATGGTCATATTAATTTAATATTAGTGGCAATAATAGAATATGAATGGGTCGACCATGTAGATGAGGAGGTGGAGGGGGTACAGCATCATGCTATATGAAGGGAATAGGAGGTGAACAGCCATGGCAATATTTAAAAAATGATGAAGGTGGCAGTTTGCATGCAATTATAATTAATGAGTGAAATGAATTTGAGATGAGAGAAAACCGCAGTTCGAATATGGCTATACTTGATTAACGACAGAGGCCGAATTTAATGAGTGGAATGTGAGGCTTACGGTGGTCAGAATTGGATCCGAATCCTCTCCATTTCAAATGATGAAATGGAGGGGATTCATTTCATTTTTAGTGGACAAGATTACTCCCAAAAAAATCTAATGGACAAAGATTTTTTGATTAAAAAAAATATGGTGTGGTTATTAGCAAACCCAATTTCGTTTCTAGCAAATCAAAAAAAAAAGATTCAGCCATTTTTTACATTTCTTTCTCTTCTCAAAAGTTATTACTAACAAACCAATCTTGTTTTTTTGCAATTTTTGTATTTTTGAATTTTGAATCTCAAATGTTTCTCATTTGAAAAAATGATAAACATGGAAGTTATACATCTCATCGAGATCTACAACTTTCATGCTGACCATTTTTTTATTTGAAGCCGTTTAGGCTTCCAATTTGGGCCCGAAAAAAGACACGCACGGAACGAGTCGTCTGTAAAGATTTTTGGCGTGACTTTTTTCAGGGCCCAAATCGGAGGTCTAAACTGGTTGAAATCAAAAAGTGTTCAACATGAAAGTTATAGATCTTGTCGAGATCTGCAAATTTCATGTTGAACACTTTTTATTTGGAAGCCGTTTAAGCCCCCGATTGTGCCTCTGAAAAAGGTCACGCCGATCCCGGGTGTCTGTACATATGTTCGGCGTGACTTTTTTCAGGGGTCAAATCGGGGGTCTAAATTGCTTCAAATCAAAAATGTTCAACATGAAAGTTGTAGATCACATCGTGATCTACAACTTTCATGTTGACCATGTTTTGATTTGAAGCCGTTTAGGCTTCCAATTTGGGCCCGAAAGAAGACACGCACGGAACGAGTCGTCTGTACAGATTTTCGGCGTGACTTTTTTTGGAGTCCAAATCGGAGATCTATACTGCTTCAAATCAAAATGTGTTCAACATGAAGATATAGATCTCGTCGAGATCTACACTTTTATGTTGAACACTTTTATTTGTAAGCCGTTTAAACCCCCGATTTGGCCTCCGAAAAAGGTCACGCCGATCCCGGGTGTCCGTACATATGTTCGACGTGACTTTTTTCAGGGGTCAAATCGGGGGTCTAAATTGCTTCAAATCAACAAATGTTCAACATGAAAGTTGTAGATCTCGTCGAGATCTACAACTTTCATGTTGAACACTTCTCATGAAAATGTACGTATAAAATGCAGTTCAAAGAGACGCGAAAACTTTTATATTAATTTGCTAGTAACAAAATGGTTTTCAAATAGCCATTTTGAAAAATGAGGGTTTGCTAGAGACGCGAAATATTAGTTTGCTAATAGTTATGGTTTGCTAGAAATCAAATTGGGTTTGCTAGTAACAGCACCCAAAAAATATAAAAGGATGGAAAAAGCAGAACTCGTGAGATCAAAAAACAAGAGAATTGCTATTAGCAGTCCATAAATGGCTATTCGCAGTCCATTTCTAAACCCCTTATTATTTAGCTCGCAGTCCTTAAATGGATATTCGCAGTCCAAAATGAAATGAAAAGTTCTCCTTTATAAACTCCTTATTATTTAGCTCGCACCTCATATTTCACCGTAGGTTTTACTGTTTCCCACCCCCGAACGTCGTCTCCTTCGCGATCCCAACCTCGCCGGCCCCTGTTCGCCCCGGACGCCGCCTCCTCCTCAATCGACTTCGCCCTCCCCGAACGGCGGCTTCTCGTCTTTCCACCTGGACGTCGTCGCCCCTGCTGAAATGTCGGACGTCTTTCCACCTGTAAGCTGTCGCCCCTGCGTCCTCTTCTTCCCCGAACGTCGTCCTCTGATAGAGCTTGGCCAGAAGCATTAAAAAAGCTCTGTATATGTAGTGATTTGGCGGCAGCAGAGCAGAGGCAAAATGAAGAATCATCTTCATTAACGTGTGCTATTCCTCTCCGTTAATTCTCATTCACCGGCTCCAAGGCTTCTTTTGCTGGCGATCTAACTTTTTTGGTATGGACAAGTTCTGCTTGTGCTCAAGTTTTATGGTTTAGAAGTCATGTTTCTCTCCGGATATCTTTTGTTTGCGATCTTCATGTCCATGCTTAATCATACCAAAATTTGTCATCCTCATGCTAGCATCGTGACTGCTCTTGCTTGTTCTCTGCAGCAAATGTCCTCCCAAAAACTCATGAAGCCCTAAATCAACACTTTTGCTCATTTTAAAAATTTTGTATTTAATTGGATTTTTATTTATTTTTTATTCTACCTAAAAATTTTGTTTGTACTGCGAGTTTTATTTTGGACTACGATTATAATTTATGGACTGCGAATAAAAATGGACTGCGAATAGCCATTTATGTACTGCTAATAGCAATTCTCAAAAACAAATGATCATGTCTGTGAAATGGATAGAGGATCTTGAGAGTCAGAATTGAGGATGATTAATGAGTGGCGATGATGGTGGCATACATCATTCATGTAGTATTTGGGTGAAAAATTTAAATTAATTTAATGCATAGGATGTAGAGATGAAGGAGAACATGCATGAATTATTGAAGGTGGGTGACGTGGCATAAATGTATATGGTTCAGTTGTAGCAAAATAATGAAAATATGGAGAGGTTTCCACGTGTACATGAATGGGATTGGCTGCATGCAAAGGTGGCGGGTTACATGAACTGGTTGGCAGGTAGCAGCTTGGGTAGGCAGTGATGATGGTGGACGGGATATAATGATGTGATGTGGATAGGTGCTTGAACTTGAGCTTGCATGGATGCGCGACAGCTTTAATTAATTGTTTCAGACGGGTATTCATGGAAGATAGGGCGGCGGTTTCGTCGAACATTTCATTTCCCAACTCCATGAGGGCGTTCCCAATACTAAACCTACAAAATAGAAATAAAAAAAATAAATTAGTGAACAAAATATAAAACAAACGATTTATAAACGGAAAATACACTATATATTACTAATTTTTATTAAATATTATACTAATTTATATATTAAAAATAAGTATAGATCATACTCATAGGTAGCCCTGCAAATCATCACTCACTCGATAAACATCAACCCGACATGCAAACGGTGGTCCAGAAAGAGTGCTACTTCTCATCTGAAAGGCTCCACACCGTCGAGGAAGAAGTAGATAATGTTTTGGCTGCGCAATTCATCTGGGAAGTGGCATACCCAACTTGGCTTGCTAACGTGGTCATGGAAAAGAAGACTTCGGGGGATTGGAGGATGTGCGTCGACTACAACAATCTCAACAAAGCCTGCCCCAAAGGATAGCTTCTCTCTCCCCCACATCGATCAGCTCGTGGACGCAACAGTCGGGCACAAACTCCTCAGCTTCATGTACGCCTACTCACGATACAACCAGATCAAAATGAAGTCGGCAGACGAAGAGCACACTGCCTTTCACATAGATAAAGGGGTGTATTGTTACAAAGTAATGTCATTCGAGTTGAAAAACGTCAGGGCAACCTACCAAAGGCTAATTAACCACGTGTTCAAAAGTCTCATCGGACATTCCATGGAGGTTTACGTCGACAACATGCTAGTCAAGAGCATCTGGCGGGGCCATCACCTAGAAGACCTGGACAAATGCTTCCAGCTCCTCCGTAACTTCCAACTACAACTAAATCCTACCAAATGCGCATTCGGGATTACCACGGGAAAGTTTCAAGGCGTCATGGTAACATGGCGAGGAATAAAGGCCAACCCTGAAAAGATTAAGGCATTTGAAGACATGTCTCCCCCACGTGGCGTCAAGGAAGTCTAACATCTCAATGGGATAATAGTTGCACTCTCGCTTCCTGGCCCGGACGGGGGACTAGTACCTCTCTTTCTTTAAAGCGCTTTGTAGGGCACGCCATGCCGGTTTCAAATGGACGGATAAGTGTCATACTCCCTTAGAACACCTCAAGGAATACTTGGCCACTCCCCCACTGCTCTCAAAGCCCACCGAAGGGGATCCAGTGCCCGGTCTATTACCTCAACAAGGTCTTGTCCAATACCGAGAGCAGATATCCTGTGGCGGACAAGATGGCCTTAGCCTTGGTCCTCCCTGTGAGAGGCGCTCGAAACATCCGAAGGAGAGTCAAAGTGGAACTCTCTCCCCGTTGCCCCCAGCTAGGTTTATATAGAGCAAAACCTAGGGTTTCCACTCGCAAAGACCCCGAGCCCGTTATTCGTCCGAATATACACTTACAATCTCCTCCTATATTCATGATAAATAACGGTGACGTTTCGGGTGCTGGAGAGTAGACAAAATAATAATTCAAACTAAACAAAACATTCAGGACAGATCATACTAATTAATCAAAATAAAGGTTTTGCCTAAACGACAAACCATCACACAGATGTTATCCCAAAATATAGTCTGAATAATTATTACAAAACCAAAACAAAGACATGAATTAAACGTTTGATGATTCTACTCATCTAGTAGATCATCGTCATCCATGTCCAGGTCTACAGCTCCTCCATAATCTCCATCGTAGCCTGCAAGGAATTTCATGAGTCAGACTATATGAATTCATAAACATATGCAGTAACATTTAAAGTAAACTAACTCTTACTAAATGAGCTTAGCACTTCTAGCAACGGTGAAGTAACTCAGTCAACATCTCATCCAGTCCAACTAAGACTAGTCATGTTACCTTACTCATTACGGATCATTATGTGCCTCACCAACACATGTGGGCACACATCACGTGCAACATTATCAAATGTGGAATAATGTGTCATGACCAATAATGTTTTGATTAACATTTACAACGACTTTCAATTCCCAGTTGAATAATTCTTGAATCAACTTACAATGAGAGGACGTTAGGTTATCAAGTGTGGAATAACCAGCAGCCAACCATCTTGGGTTTTCATCAAGAAATTATTTGGGGGTTTTCAGTCTGTTACTTATTAGATGCTTGAATGTTAGCAGCTATAGGCTCGTACGTATCAAAACATAAACGTTGGAGGAAAGTTTCATATTTCTATGAACTTTAATCTCATTTCCCCCGATGTTTTGATTGTGAGAGCTCTATTTAATCCTTTATTCAAGGCGTCTGCAATATTATCTTTCGATCTCACATCAACCAGGGTCATAATCCCTTGACTTATGAGAGAGGTCAACCAGGCCTGTTTCATCCTAAGTTGCCTTCTTTTGCCATTAAACAAAGTGTTCATGGAAATCATTTTAGTAGCCTGATTGTCGCAGTAAACTACAACAGAACTCAGTTTTAGGCTCGATGGTGGAATGTCCATCACCAAATCGCTTATCCACTCTGCCTCTTCACCAGCTAAAGCTAGAGCATAGAGTTCGGATTCTATAGATGAGAGTGCAATGCACGACTGTCTCTTGGACTTCCAGGCTACAGCTGCTCCTCCTAGTGTGAAGAGGAATCCACTAGTGGACTTACTGTCGTTTACTTCTGAGCACCAAGATGCATCAGAATATCCTTCCAGAACTGGAGGATGACCACTATAACATAAAGCATACTGTCGAGTGTGCTTTAAGTATCTCATCAGCCTATCAAGGGCATATCAATGGTCTTGGCCAGGATTGCTAATGAACCTACTTAATATGCCGACCGTAAAGGCTATGTCAGGTCTCGTACAGACCATAGCGTACATGAGGCTACCAAGCAGTTTAGAATAATCTAACTGTCGAACCGCAGCTCCATCATTGGGCTTCAAGCGGTTAGAATAATCGTATGGTGTCCTAGCCGCTTTACGTTCACTGTATCCCCACGTTTCCAACATGGACTGGATGTAGTGGCTTTGACTTAGGGAAATGCCATGTTTCCCAAAGCTCACTTGCATGCCTAGTATAGTGTCAACTACACCGAGGTCTGTCACGCTAAATTCTTTAATTAGACTTGACTTTACGTCATCCACTTTGGATTGATCAGATCCAAGAATAAGCATATCATCCACGTACAAGCATATTATAACGACTTTGTCTGATCTATGATGTATGTAAAGACATTTGTTTAATAGACTCGACATGAATCCCATATTCTTTACAGTATAGTCAAACTTCTCATACCATAATTTCGGTGCTTGTTTTAATCCGTATAACGATTTTAATAGCTTATAGACCTTGTTTTCGTGACCGTCTACAATGAAACCTTCAGGTTGAATCATGTAGATCTCTTTAGTCAGATCTCTGTTCAAGAACGCAGTCTTAACATCCATTTGATGAACAATAAAGTTCTCAATGGCCGAAATAGCAAGAAGAACCCTAATGGTTGCTAAGTGACACACGGGTGAGTATATATCAAAATAGTCTACTCCGCTTACTTGTGTGAAACCTTTAGCCACCAGGCATTCTTTATACTTAGCAACGCTACCATCGGGATTTAGCTTCTTTTCCAGAACCCACTTGCACCCTACAATTTTATCCCCCTTTGGCTTATCAACTAATGTCCAGGTTTTGTTTTGAAGGAGAGAGTTCATCTCATCCTCAATAGCTTCTTTCCAGAGTAGGGAATCCCTTGATCTCATCTCTTCCTTAAAGGTAGATGGATCATCCTCAACGTGGTAAGTGACAAAATCACTACTGAAGGTTCTGGGAATTCTCTCTCTCACTGAAGTCCTCCTAGACTCTAGGCCAAAGTTATCTACCGGAACGGAATAGGAGTTGCTCGGTACTGATTCAGGATCTTCCTCAGTAATAGTTGCTTGCATACCTGGGATTGTTAAGTTCTTATCTTTGAGAAATTTATCCTCGAAGAACACAGCATCCCTAGATTCTATTATGATATTATTAGAAATATCAAGGAACTTATCTGCAGCACTATCTTCAACACAACCTAAGTAGACACATATATTGGTCCAAGGTCCAACCTTAGACCATCTAGGGTCAGGAACTCTGACATAGGCTATACAGCCCCAGGTCTTAAGTCTAGTTAAAGACGGGGGTCGCTTAAACCAAAGCTCGTAGGGTATAACCTCTAACTTAGCATGAGAAACTTTATTCAGAATATGATTCGCAGTCAAGACTGCTTCTCCCCAATAAGCAGAAGGCATGCCTATAGTGAGTAGCATAGAGTTCAACATTTCTGTTAACATTTTATTCTTGCGCTCAGCTATGCCATTAGATTGGGGGGAGTAAGGAGCAGTGGTTTCTGCTATGATGCCCTGTGAAGCAAGGAAGCATCTGAACTCACTAGACATATATTTTCCTCCTCTATCACTCCTAAATATCTTTATTTTCATGCTTAATTAGTTTTCTATCCTGGTTTTGAAAAGGCAAAAATTTTCAAACGCTTCGCCTTTAGTTTTAAGCAACGAAATATGACAAAACCTTGTGCAGTCATCTATGAATGTGATCATATACTTCCTTCCACCTCTAGTGACAAAACTCATAAAGTCATAAATATTGGAATGTATAAGCACAAGAGGTGTTGTGCTCCTAGTAACCTTGCCAAATGGTTTCCTAGTGATCTTAGTCTGAGCACACACTTCACATTTTCCAAGATGAGACTTAGTGTCCAATGTGATCTTGTGAGTTCTAGCTACTTGGAACATTTTTCTGTAGTTTACGTGTCCTAGTCTCTCATGTAGAATCCTAGGGCGAACTAAATTCAATTGAACTTGTTGCACTACTTCATTTGCTAGACTTAGACGGTACATCCTATTTTGGACATAAGCACATCCAAAGTAGTGAGAGTTAACTGACAGAGTCACTCTACCACTACAGAAGTTAACTGACATACCAGCATCACACAATAAACTAATAGACATTAAGTTAACAGATAAAGAAGGAATAAATTTTACGTTCTTTTAAATTAAAGACTTACCTAAGGAGAGCATCAGAGTTGCGTTCCCCACCTTTAATACGTTAGTTGTTCATCCATCTGCTACAGTCACTAATTCCTTTGCATTCTTCAGCTCTGTCAAAAGATTAGCATTGTTGCAAACGTGGCACATTGCCTTAGAATCCAGGAACCACTTCATGCTGTCCTGCTCGTGTCCGACCATGGCAACAAAGTCGGATGGCTCAGCTTGACTAACCAGATGGGCCTGGTTGCCCTCTTATGGTGCCTTAGTTCTTTCCTTCCTCGGTAACATGCAGTCAGATGCGCAGTGTACCCACTTGTTGCAGTTAAAACATTTACCCTTAAATTTCTTAGAGGGTCTACTCGATCCTGCAACCTGAGGTCTACTACGAGACGTTTTGGTCTTGTGAGGGGGGGAGTAGGCTTAGAGCTTGAAATCATGTTGGCAGCAGCCTTCTACTTGCCAACAGCTTCCAAGGAGTGCTTCGTCCTGTTCTCGTCCTCAATGCGTATGAAACGCTTGAGGTCGTTCAGACCAACCTGCATCTTTTTGCGGTACATTTCCGTTTTGAAATTGTACCACGAGGAGGGCAACTTATACACAATCGTGCCCGCAATAAAACTATCGGGCAGACTAATAGACTCACTATACAAGGAATCAATCAAATTTTCAAATTCTGATACCTGAGGGAGAATGGCTTTCTCCTCGTCGAAGCTGAAGGAGTGGAATTTATCCACCAGATGAGCCTTTGAGAGGTCCTCCTCCTGCTTGAAGTGCTCCTCTAGTTCCTCCCAGATCTCTTTAGCAGACTGCATCTTGATGTAGTTCTTGGCCAGGCTGGAGGAGAGGCAGTTTAGTAGTAAATCCCTGCAAAACTCCTCGTCTGCGACCCAATGTGCCTCGTCTTCAGTCCCAACAACGTCAGCACGAGTAGTCTTGATGGTGTAGAAGACGTTCAGGTATTTCATCCCGAACTGGGTGTTCAACTTCCAGTCGTTGAACTATGTGGCCGTGAATTTCTCCAATTTATTCATGGGCACTGGAGAGGAGAAGCTGGAGTTCCTCATCCCTTCACTTGCTTGCAAACCCTAACACTGAAACTGCCGGAAGAGAACACGGCTACCACTGAAGAACACAGCTACCACTGAAGAACAAACTTGGATCGGCTTCACTGGATAGCTCTGGAAGCAGCAGGTCAAAGGCGGCAGCTCTACCTTTCTGACCTGAACATCGGCGGCCAAAAGATGTCAGAGGCGGTGGCGGACACGGAGGCAGACCTCTGCTACTTCACCGACGCAGAAGAGAGCGGTAGGAGGCCGAACGGCGACGCGGACGAACTCCGAACCCAGCAACGATGACTTTTCCTTCTGCCAATCGTCGACTCGATTTATGATCAGTTACAGCGATCAGATGGGAGAACAGCAGCGGCGCCGAGACGGGAGCAGTTACAGCGGCGGTTCAGTCTTCTTCTCTAATCGAGCGATGAAATCGCTATTTCGCACAGGGAAATCGCAGCGGAGAGCCGACGGGAGCAACAGGGCTTTTCCTTCTTTCTCGATCGGCGATGGGGAAGACGCGATCGAGCGTCGACGGCGATGGGTAAGACGCAATTGACGAGCCCTGGCAGGCAGCTTCGAATAGGACGCGACGTTGCTTCGGCGTCGGCGACGGCGACCTAGCGATGGCGAAGGAGCGATCGACTTTGGGGGGGAAGCGAACGACGACGACTACTTGGGAGAGAAGAGCGATCGTCGTGCCCCCTTGTTCTGCGATCGTGCGATGACGGCAAGCCCTAAATCTACGACGGGGAAGATGCGAATGGCGAGGGCTTCTCATGCCCTTTGTTCCGCGACGGCGAGCGCGATGGCGAGCGCGACGACGAGCGTGACAGCGAGCCCTAATTTCGCGAACGAGCGAGAGAGGGAGACGGGGAATGTTTCGAGAATGTGAGAGGCGCTCGAAACATCTTGAGGAGAGTCAAAGTGGAACTCTCTCCCCGTTGCCCCCAGCTAGGTTTATATAGAGCAAAACCTAGGGTTTCCATGCGCAAAGCCCCCGAGCCCGTTATTCGTCCGAATATACACTTACAGTCCCAGACTGACCATCCGTCTGAGTTTGAAAGGTCGTGCTAAAGGTAAGGCGAGAACCCAAATAAACTTAAACCGCCTTCCATTCCTTGAGGTAAAGCGACCATCACGGTCGAAGACTATTGTCATAGACACTCCATGGTATCGTACAAATTATTCTACAAAGAGACGTACCAATACATCCACATGCGTCTCCTTCCACATTGGGATAAACCTAACAACCTCAGTCAAGCTATCCACTATCACCCAAACCAATTCATTCCCTGATCGTGATCTGGGAAGGCCGTGAAAAAAATCCATTGTGATATCTTCAAATTTCCACTTCGGAATGGGCAATGATTGTAACAATCATGCAGGGCTCTTGCACTCCACCTTCACCTTCTGGCAAGCCTCACAGTATGTAACATAATACTTAAAAACACTCTTCATTCCTGGCCATAACATGGTCTTTCCTAAGTCACTATACATCTTGGAAATCTCGGGATGCACCAAATACTTGGAGCAATGTGCCTCTCTCAAGATATCCTCTCGAATTTCACAAACCTTGGGAATGCAGAGCCTGCCACAGAAATGAACGAGACCTTCCTTCAGAGTATACTCTTCAGTAGATCCATCCTCAGTTGTCTTAATCACAAGGGCCATAGCAGCATCCTTCCCTTGTTCTGCCTGAATTCAATCTCGAATGTCACAAATTATACTCATAGCAGTTATGTACTCAGTATACTTCTCAGAATGATCCTTACACACCAACGTGATCTCCATCTCCTCGAGCACTCGAGCCAATTTCATACTCATCATTCGAGACTCGGGGCTCGACTCAGGTACTTTTTTGCTCAATGCATCAACTATAAAGTTCACTTTCCCGGGGTGGTAGTTCAATGTAAACTCGTAATCACACAAAAATTCTATCCATCACCGCTACCTCAAATTCAACTCCTTTTGAGTACGAACATACGTCAAATTCTTATGGTCCGAAAGATTTTACAGTGGACGCCATATAAATGTGCCTCCAAACCTTTAAGGCGAACACCACTTCTCCCAACTCAAAATCATGCACTGGGTAATTAACCTCATGATTCTTCAACTATCTCAAAGCATAAGCAATCACATCCCCATATTGCATCAATATTGCTCTCATCCCTTGATATGAGGCATTAGTGTAAACTTGAAATCCTTCTTTCCCCGATGGAAGAGCTAGGATCGGAGCGGAGGTAAGTTGATCCTTTAGTTCTTGAAATGCAGCCTCGCACTGGGGTGTCCACTCATATGTCATACCTTTCTTTGTTAGGGCATTAAGAGGAAGGATGATCTTTGAAAATCCCTTCACAAACTTACGATAATATCTGGCAAGTCCCAGAAAGCTTTGTACATCGGCCGCTGATTTTAAGGGCGACCATTCCTTTACGACACATACCTTGGCTGGTTCTACCGCTAATCTCGTGTCTCTAATACATGGCCCAAGATGACAACTTTTTGGAGCCAAATCTCACACTTGTTGTAACGTCCCGAATCGCTCTAGGCCCCTAGTGTGTGTGTTTGAGTCAGGAGGGTTGACTCGAGTCCTGAGAAGTGCAGGGAATTGGGCTGCACTTGGAGAAGGGGAGAAATCAGTGCAGAGAGAAGTGACACGGTAGAGACACGGTCGTGTCCCTACCCGTGTGCGTCGAGATGATCTCGACGAGCCGTGTCGAGATCGTCGAGAGTCGTCGAGATCGTGACACGGGTAGTGACACGGCCGTGTCCCTACCCGTGTGCGTCGAGATGATCTCGACGAGGCGTGTCGAGATCGTCGAGTGGGGTCGACACTAAGTGACACGGGTAGTGACACGGGCGTGTCCCTACCCGTGTGCGTGTACACGGCCAATGACTCGGCCGGCACACGGCCGTGTCATGTGAGACACGGGTCGGGACAACGGGCGTGTCCCTAACCCGTGTCAGACACTGAACCGACATGGAAACTGTCGTTGCCGTTTCGCCAGGCAGGACACGGGTAAGGACACGGCCGTGTCCCTACCCGTGTCACATTTTGCATAAAAGGTCAGAGAAACCCTAGCCGTTTTTTCATTCTCATTTTCCTTCCCCTAACTCCTGTGAGAACTCCTGGTGAGAGGAAAACCGCTGAGCAAGTTCTACCGGAGGATTCCGCCATCGCCGCGTAAGAGAAGATGCCGCCAAGGAGAACTACGCGATCCATGGCCGGAAATGGTGGTACCGCGCTGGAGTCAACCGTGAGTTTCCTACCCTCTCCCTGGTGCTAGATCTATAGTTATGCCTTAGGAGAGACATCGACTCAAGAGAGTCTTGATGGAGAGGAGAAGATCTCTAGGTTAGGCCATGTTAAGAACTTGTGTTCTAGACTTTAGATCTCTTCAACCTTCCCCTTTTCTTCAATATGACGATGGGTGGATGGTCTCGTGAGGAGTTATGGCCTTTGAGTTTGAATAAGGGAGGAGAATATTTCTGGAAAATCTAGGAATGATCGCCTTGAGGAGGAAGACGAACCGATGCCGTTCATTTTCCTTTAAGATGCGCGCAGAATCTGTAATCTGCGCGCAGCGATCTTATAGGCCATTTTCTTGTAGGATATGTGCAGATCTGGGCTCTTGGCTAAACACGAAAGTTGTAGCCCTTGGAAATACCTTTCCAACGAGTGGTTGCACGACTTCAGTGATGTCTGTGGCCACGGGAAATCCTAATCGAGTTTGCTGTCCGGCAATTCCTGTACACAGAAATTGTGTTCTGTGCGCAGCGAACTTCGAAGCCGATTTCGAGTAAGTTATTGGCAGATCTGGGTTATGACCTGAATATGAAAGTTGTAGATCATGAAAAGATCTTTCCAACGAGGGGTTACACGCCTCCACGGATTCCTGTAACTTCAGGGAACTCCGACCGAAGTTGCTGTCCAGTGCTAATCCTGCGCTGAAATTCTGGGTCTCTACATACGTTGTGGATTTGAAATTGGTGGACCTAAGTCGCAATTAATTCTAGATTTTGGAGAAATAATTTATATGTAACCACCAGTGTTATGGATGATAATATTTACTGTTTTAGAAATCAATTTATTATTGCAAATAGCTTGAGGCCTGTTGATTTCCTTATGTTTATTGGATTGATTTGATAATACTTCGGTAATTTGTCGTAAAGCAAATCTTGTTTAGATCATGTTGAAATCACTTGGGATGATATATAGATGGTAACCCATGGCCATGCATATGTTTTATATCGGATTGAATTTAGGAGTCCAATACTTAGAGAGTCGTCTCCCTACGGGTAGTATTGTGAAGGGATGTAAGTGCGGTTTGACCGCGTCACTTGTGTTGGTTGTGTTGAGATAAAGTGTGGATGGATGGTTGGGCTGTGTCCTCGTGCTCACTCCGAGGCTCCCCCTTCCATGATATGTTGATGTGGAATTTGCATGTGGTGTGAGTCGACACGCGGTGTCGTGATCCTGGGTTAAGGATAGTGTGGCAGGTCTACGGGCTCGCCAGTCGTCACACCGACGGGAGTTGGCAGTTAGACTTGGTCGGTTTGGGCTGTGTCCTCGGTGTTCACGTCCCGAGGCCCCTCCGGCCATGTGAACGGTTGGGCTGTGTCCTCGTGCTTTCTTCCGAGGCCCCTTCCGGGTCACGCAAGGCCAGTTCGGGCTGTGTTCTTGGTGCACATCTACCCAAGACCCCGCTGGGCCATAGTACGCATGGGCTCCGCTGTTGTGTTCTTAGCGTTGAGGCGTACGGAGGCCTAGGTGAAGTAGTGTGATACCCACCTAGTAGTAGAAGTGCCCGTTCTACTGTCACCGCCTGGCCACGGCGGTTGATGCCTGAGAGGTTAGCTACCTGCTCGAAAAGTGGGAACTACAGTCTGTGTCGACATAGCAATTGCATGGGTGAGTCATTGCATAGCATTCATAGCATTTCATACATTGCACAACAAGATCCTCATCGTATAAGTTTGTATGGGCACTCCTATACGATGAGTTACTTTTATGTAACCTGATCCTTAACTTATAAGTTTGTATGGGCATCCTTATAAGTTAAGTTACTTTCCTGCTGATACTTATACTTGCTAGTTTAGTGTAGCTCTTTCATATATGCTGACTATGATGCTGTTACTCTTACACTACTGCCACTTGCTTGTACTTCCTTTACTTGCTTACTTGTTATATACTATACCACGGTTCCTTTTCTCCGCCCGGTGCCGAGGAGTCGCCGGGGGAGCGGATGTGAAACCACTTAGTCGTTTCGACTAACGGTTGCTACGTCTTCCTTTTAGGAGGTCACGCCGCAGGTAGAGCAGCCGCAGACTACGCCGCAGGACAGTCAGGCCAAGACGACAGGGCCTGATGTGACGGTACCGTCGATACCGTCTGTTACAGATGTTAGTGTTTTGCTTACTCTGATGTAGCCCGTTAGGGCAATGATTAGCTGTACTCTGATATATTGTAGAAGCATGTTTTAGCTTCTCATTATTGGTGTTTTGGACATTATATATTACTTAGTGTGGATTTGACTTCTCTTGCTTATTTATTTGGTTGGGTTGGCATGATATATTGGTATTGTTGTAGCCGGCGGAATAGGCGTCTTGTGGTACAGGTTAGCCCGTGTGCTAATGCTACCGCAAGGCGACTGTTCCGGGCATAAGACTCCCCCTTCGTGTCGTGTTTTGGGATCCGGGGAGGGGGGGTCTTACAAATGGTATCAGTTTGCCACGATCCTCAACTAAGAAGTCATTCAACAATGGTGCCACCCCCGTTTGATTAGTCAGTTTGGGGACAAACTGACTTAGCGGAAGCAGTGGTGTGCCCATATGTAATTCACATTAAGTTTGTCCAACTTTGACCTTAAGTTAGCCAACCTGACCACAAATTTGTCGTGTACGTGTAGGTTCCACTGCATGTTGAGCCGATGAGGGGTACTCCTACCCCTCCCATACCCACTCAGTTCCAACAGTCTGAGTTGGGGCAAACACTCATCGCCATTCTTGATGCTTTTAAGGCACAGCAGGCTCCGGTGCAACAACAGGCCCCGAGCTCCAACTGGCTGAGCACCTTCCGAGCTCTCTCCCCTCCCGTCTACCTTGGGACGGAGTCAGCCGTACGTACAGAGGAATGGCTAGACACGATACAAGAGTTGTTGGCTGGTATCCGTTGCCCGGCCAATATGGCAGTAACATTGGCAGTGTCCGTCTTGGACTTACATGCGAAGAGGTGGTGGAAGTCCCTCATGGGCTCTACCTTCCAAGGCCGGATCTACACTGAGATAAGTTGGAGTGAATTCTCGAGGTTTTCTTGGAGCACTTTATCCCTACATCGGCCCGAGATGAGCTTGAGCAGAGTTCCTTCTACTAAAGCAGGGATCAAAGTCGGTTACAGAATACCAGCGGGAATTCCAGCATCTCGCAAGGTTTGCGGACTCTTATGAGTTGGATGACAAAGGTTATGCCAAGCGCTTCTATAAAGGGCTGCGAGATCCCCTAAGGCAGTCCCTTTTGTTTATAGCGGATGGTAGCTTGGCGGAGATCATTGATATGGCGAAAAGATTGGAGGCGGACCACCTGGGATGTAGTAAGAGGCCTGCGGAGGACGTAATGGAAGCCGGCCCAAGTAATAGAAGGAGACGGGACTTCAGAGGAGGAAGAGGTTATCAAAGAGGTGGAGGGCGTGTCCACCGAAACTATAGGGTGGAGCATCCAGTTCCGCAGCCGCCTGCGTTGCCTCCACCCCCACAGCCTCAGCGATTTCAACAACCTGAAGGGCGTCGTGGTCTGGTGTGCTTCGAATGCAACCAGCCGGGCCACATCCGGCGTTTCTCCCCGCAGCTATATGGGAACGCCCCTCTTGCTCTCCCTCCTGCTCTCCCTCCAGCAGCTCCACGAGGGCGGGGATACATGCGTGGTCGAGGACCGCCAAGAGGTAACCCCGGCCCTGCTAGGGATCAGGTGTACGCGCTTGACATGGCACAGGAACGGAACCCACAAGATGTGATTGCAGGTATGATTTAATTAGTTTACATACTTGCATGGTTTAACATGAATTGCTTAGAACTTATTAGACACTAGCAATAAGTTTTGGTCGTTGGCACTTAGGCACCGTGATTATTGGCGGAAGACGGCCTATGCGCTGTTCGATACCGGTGCCTCACACTCTTTTGTGTCCGAGGATTTCATAAAAGACGTGGGGGATGTTCAGTACTTCACGGGAATAGCCCGACGTGTACGCCTTCCGGATGGCTCGGAGATGATCGCAACTGCCAAGTGCGAGTTGGAGTTATTTATTGATGGGAAGGCCTTTGATACGCCGGCCACGGTTCTGAGAATGCCGGAGTTTGACATCATTTTGGGCATGGCATGGCTGGACTGGCACTTCGCGAGGGTCGACTGCGCGGAGAAGCGGATCTATTTGAGGCATGGAGACTCTGACGTCATCTTCCAAGGTATTGGCTTCGCGCCACGTATGATATTATCTTCTATTCAGGCTGTAAAAGCTCATATGAAGGGGGACGAGGTCTTCATGATCTGGTTTGAGTTGAAGGAGGAAGCGTTGGAGTTAAAGGATGTACGGGTAGTGCGGGATTTTCCTGAGGTCTTTCCTGAGAAGCTACCAGGATTACCTCCGCATAGAGAGGTTGACTTCCAGATCAATCTAGTACCAGGTGCCAAGCCTGTATCCAAGGCCCCGTACAGAATGGCCCCGAAAGAACTAGCAGAATTTAGAGTTCAATTGCAGGAACTAGTAGATTCAGGGTTCGTTCGCCCCAGTTCATCACCATGGGGTGCCCCTGTGCTGTTCGTAAAGAAGAAGGATGGAACCCTGCGATTGTGCATAGATTATCGGGAACTCAATCGACTAACGGTGCGGAACACTTATCCGCTACCTCGGATCGACGAGTTGTTCGATCAATTAGTGGGAGCACATTGGTTCTCTAAACTAGACCTGCGCTCTGGATACTATCAGTTGAGGATACAAGAGGGGGATATTCAGAAAACAGCCTTCAGTTCGAGATATGGTTTGTATGAGTTCACAGTAATGCCGTTTGGGCTCACGAATGCGCCTTCGGCCTTCATGAGCCTGATGAACAAGGTGTTTGAACCATACTTGGACATCTTCGTCATTGTTTTCATCGACGACATCTTGGTCTACTCAAAGACGGAGGAGGAGCATGTCGAGCACCTGACCTTGGTTTTGAAGAAATTGAAGGAGCACGCCTTGTATGCCAAGTTTAGCAAGTGTGAATTCTGGCTTAAGGAGGTTGCCTTCTTGGGGCATGTGATCAGTGGAGCAGGATTAGCTGTGGATCCAGCTAAGGTGCGGGCCGTGAAGGAGTGGTCGCCCTTGAAGTCGGCGGCCGATGTACGAAGCTTTCTTGGACTTGCTGGCTACTACCGCAAGTTCGTGAAAGGATTTTCCAAGATTGCCCTTCCTCTTACCTCCTTAACGAAGAAGGGTGTGCCATTTGAGTGGACACCTCAATGTAAGCGGCATTTCAAGAATTGAAAGATAGGCTTACCTCCGCCCCCATCCTTGCACTTCCGTCGGGGAAGGAAGGATTCCAAGTTTACACGGACGCATCATATCAAGGGATGGGAGCGGTGCTGATGCAGCACGGGCATGTGATCGCTTATGCTTCAAGGCAGTTAAAGAAACATGAAATCAATTACCCGGTTCATGATTTGGAGTTGGGAGCAGTGGTGTTCGCTTTGAAAGTCTGGAGGCATTATTTATATGGCGTCCACTGCGAGATCTTTTCCGATCATAAAAACTTGAAGTATGTTCACACTCAGAAGGAGTTGAACCTGAGACAACGGCGGTGGTTGGAATTTCTATGCGACTATGAGTTCACCATGAACTACCACCCCGGGAAAGCGAACTCGGTAGTCGATGCCTTGAGTAGAAAAGTGCCAGGCTCTAGCCCAGAGTCTCGGCTGATGAGCATGGAGCTGGCTCGGATGATCGAGGAGATGGAAATTACTCTAGTATTCAAGGCTCCCTCGGCAGAGCATGCGGAGTATTTGGCCAACATGAGCATAATTTGTGATATCCGAGATCGGATTCGGGTGGAGCAAGGAATGGATGCGGCCTTGGCCCCGGCAATCAAGGCAATTGAAGATGGGACCACCGATGAGTACACACTAAAAGACGGTCTCATTTATTTTCGTGGCCGACTTTATATTCCCAAGGGCGGCAAAATTCGGGAGGATATATTGAGAGAGGCGCATTCCTCTCAATATTCAGTGCACCCGGGTATTGCTAAGATGTACGCCGGACTGCGGAAGACCATGTGTTGGCCGGGAATGAAGAAGGATGTTCGCTACTATGTTACACATTGCGAAGCTTGCCAAAGGGTGAAGGCTGAATGCAGGAGTCCCGGTGGTTTGTTGCAGTCGTTGCCCATCCTTGAATGGAAGTTCGAGGACATCTCCATGGACTTTGTCCATGGGCTACCTCGCTCACGCTCCGGGAATGATTCGGTATGGGTTATTGTGGATCGACTGACAAAGGTGGCCCGGTTCATTCCAATGAAGAAGGAAGCACACGTGGATGTTTTGGTACGCCTTTTTGTGGAGCAATTTGTACGGTATCATGGCGTGCCCAAGACAATTGTTTCGGATAGGGATGGTCGGTTTACATCCAATGAGTGGAAGGCGGTACAGGCGTATTTGGGCTCACGCCTAACCTTTAGTACCGCATTTCATCCACAGACTGACGGGCAGTCTGAAAGGACCATCAGGACGCTGGAGGATTTATTAAGGTTATGTGTGTTGGACAGAGGAGAGCCGTGGGAAAGACTCTTGCCCCTGGTAGAATTCTCCTACAATAATAGTCATCAAGCGAGCATCGGTATGGCGCCCCATGAAGCCCTTTACGGAAGAAGGTGTAGGACTCCCTTGTCTTGGGTGCAAGACGAAGATCCGAAGGCATTGGGAAATGAATTTATAGATGACACTGATGTGGCGGTCAGATTGATAAGAGACCGCATGTTGGAGGCTCAAAGTCGACAGGCAAAATATTACAATAAAAAGCACCGGATGGTGGAATACCAAGTGGGCGAAAAGGTGTTCCTTAAGATTCGGCCGATGCATGGAGTTTCGCGGGTGCGTGGAGTGAAAAAGCTCAGCCCAAGGTATGTTGGGCCTTATACTATATTGGAAAGGATTGGCCTGTTGGCCTATCGGTTGGAGTTACCACCGGAACTAGAAAATCTTCACGACGTGTTCCATGTATCGTCGCTTCGAAAAGCACTATTGCGGCCCGACCAATTTATTCCCACTACTGATGGTGCGGTGGCGTCAGATAGGTCTGTGCGACTAGAGCCGGTACGAATCGTTGACAGCGAGACAAGAACATTACGCCGCAAAAGTGTCCCCTTAGTGAAGGTGCTATGGATGAATCATGGGAAGGAGGAGTACACCTGGGAGCCAATGGATTTGATGCAACAACACTACCCGGAGTTGTTTGCCCAAGGTAATCTTATTTAAAAACATATGATAAACTTCCTGTTAGGTTTTTCTCCACACAGCCTAAGCCTGATTTCGGGGACGAAATCTTTTATTTTGTTTATAGGATTTGTAACGTCCCGAATCGCTCTAGGCCCCTAGTGTGTGTGTTTTGAGTCAGGAGGGTTGACTCGAGTCCTTAGAAGTGCAGGGAATTGGGCTGCACTTGTGGAGAAGGGGAGAAATCAGTGCAGAGAGAAGTGACACGGGTAGAGACACGGCCGTGTCCCTACCCGTGTGCGTCGAGATGATCTCGACGAGCCGTGTCGAGATCGTCGAGAGTCGTCGAGATCGTGACACGGGTAGTGACACGGCCGTGTCCCTACCCGTGTGCGTCGAGATGATCTCGACGAGGCGTGTCGAGATCGTCGAGCGGGGTCGACACTAAGTGACACGGGTAGTGACACGGGCGTGTCCCTACCCGTGTGCGTGTACACGGCCAATGACTCGGCCAGGCACACGGCCGTGTCATGTGGACACGGGTCGGGACACGGGCGTGTCCCTACCCGTGTCAGACACTGAACCGACATGGAAACTGTCGTTGCCGTTTCGCCAGGCAGGACACGGGTAAGGACACGGCCGTGTCCCTACCCGTGTCACATTTTGCATAAAAGGGGCAGAGAAACCCTAGCCGTTTTTCATTCTCATTTCCTTCCCCTAACTCCTGTGAGAACTCCTGGTGAGAGGAAAACCGCTGGAGCAAGTTCTACCAGAGGAGTTCCGCCATCGCCGCGTAAGAGAAGATGCCGCCAAGGAGAACTACGCGATCCATGGCCAGAAATGGTGGTACCGCTGGAGTCAACGTGAGTTTCCTACCCTCTCCCTTGGTGCTAGATCTATAGTTATGCCTTAGGAGAGACATCGACTCAAGAGAGTCTTGATGGAGAGGAGAAGATCTCTAGGTTAGGCCATGTTAAGAACTTGTGTTCTAGACTTTAGATCTCTTCAACCCTTCCCCTTTTCTTCAATATGACGATGGGTGGATGGTCTCGTGAGGAGTTTATGGCCTTTGAGGTTGAATAAGGGAGGAGAATATTTCTGGAAAATCTAGGAACGATCGCCTTGAGGAGGAAGACGAACCGATGCCGTTCATTTTCCTTTAAGATGCGCGCAGAATCTGTAATCTGCGCGCAGCGATCTTCTAGGCCATTTTCTTGTAGGATATGGGCAGATCTGGGCTCTTGGCTAAACACGAAAGTTGTAGCCCTTGGAAATACCTTTCCAACGAGTGGTTGCACGACTTCAGGTGATGTCTGTGGCCACGGGAAATCCTAATCGAGTTTGCTGTCCGGCAATTCCTGTACACAGAAATTGTGTTCTGTGCGCAGCGAACTTCGAAGCCGATTTCGAGTAAGTTATTGGCAGATCTGGGTTATGACCTGAATATGAAAGTTGTAGATCATGAAAAGATCTTTCCAACGAGGGGTTACACGCCTCCACCGGATTCCTGTAACTTCAGGGAACTCCGACCGAAGTTGCTGTCCAGTGCTAATCCTGCGCTGAAATTCTGGGTCTCTACATACGTTGTGGATTTGAAATTGGTGGACCTAATGTCGCAATTAATTCTAGATTTTGGAGAAATAATTTTATGTTAACCACCAGGTGTTATGGATGATAATATTTACTGTTTTAGAAATCAATTTATTATTGCAAAATAGCTTGAGGCCTGTTGATTTCCTTATATTTAATTGGATTGATTTGATAATACTTCGGTAAGTTGTCGTAAGAGCAAATCTTGTTTAGATCATGTTGAAATCACTTGGGATGATATATAGATGGGTAACCCATGGCCATGCATATGTTTTATATCGGATTGAATTTAGGAGTCCAATACTTAGAGAGTCGTCTCCCTACGGGTAGTATTGTGAAGGGATGTAAGTGCGGTGTTGACCATCACTTGTGTTGGTTGTGTTGAGATAAAGTGTGGATGGATGGTTGGGCTGTGTCCTCGTGCTCACTCCGAGGCCCCCCCTTCCATGATATGTTGATGTGGAATTTGCATGTGGTGTGAGTCGACACGCGGTGTCGTGATCCTGGGTTAAGGATAGTGTGGCAGGTCTACGGGCTCGCCAGTCGTCACACCGACGGGAGTTGGCAGTTAGACTTGGTCGGTTTGGGCTGTGTCCTCGGTGTTCACGTCCCGAGGCCCCTCCGGCCATGTGAACGGTTGGGCTGTGTCCTCGTGCTTTCTTCCGAGGCCCCTTCCGGGTCACGCAAGGCCAGTTCGGGCTGTGTTCTTGGTGCACATCTACCCAAGACCCCGCTGGGCCATAGTACGCATGGGCTCCGCTGTTGTGTTCTTAGCGTTGAGGCGTACGGAGGCCTAGGTGAAGTAGTGTGATACCTGCCTAGTAGTAGAAGTGCCCGTTCTACTGTCACCGCCTGGCCACGGCGGTTGATGCCTGAGAGGTTAGCTACCTGCTCGAAAAGTGGGAACTACAGTCTGTGTCGACATAGCAATTGCATGGGTGAGTCATTGCATAGCATTCATAGCATTTCATACATTGCACAACAAGATCCTCATCGTATAAGTTTGTATGGGCACTCCTATACGATGAGTTACTTTTATGTAACCCGATCCTTAACTTATAAGTTTGTATGGGCATCCTTATAAGTTAAGTTACTTTCCTGCTGATACTTATACTTGCTAGTTTAGTGTAGCTCTTTCATATATGCTGACTATGATGCTGTTACTCTTACACTACTGCCACTTGCTTGTACTTCCTTTACTTGCTTACTTGTTATATACTATACCACGGTTCCTTTTCTCCGCCCGGTGCCGAGGAGTCGCCGGGGGAGCGGATGTGAAACCACTTAGTCGTTTCGACTAACGGTTGCTACGTCTTCCTTTTTAGGAGGTCACGCCGCAGGTAGAGCAGCCGCAGACTACGCCGCAGGACAGCCAGGCCAAGACGACAGGGCCTGATGTGACGGTACCGTCGATACCGTCTGCTACAGATGTTAGTGTTTTGCTTACTCTGATGTAGCCCGTTAGGGCAATGATTAGCTGTACTCTGATATATTGTAGAAGCATGTTTTAGCTTCTCATTATTGGTGTTTTGGACATTATATATTACTTAGTGTGGATTTGACTTCTCTTGCTTATTTATTTGGTTGGGTTGGCATGATATATTGGTATTGTTGTAGCCGGCGGAATAGGCGTCTTGTGGTACAGGTTAGCCCGTGTGCTAATGCTACCGCAAGGCGACTGTTCCGGGCATAAGACTCCCCCTTCGTGCCGTGTTTTGGGATCCGGGGAGGGGGGGTCTTACACTTGTTGAACTTAGCAAACAATGAGTGCTCTTTTAATTTTCTTAAGACTAGGGTCAAGTGCTCTTCATGATCCTCTTCCGTTTTCGAGCAGACTAAAATGTCATCGATGAAGATGATGACAAAGACGTCTAAATACAACACAAACACCTTGTTCATCAAACTCATGAACGCAGAAGGGGCGTTCCTGAGTCCGAACGGTATTACGGTGAACTCGTATAAATCGTATCTCGAACTGAACGCCATTTTCTGAATGTCTTCCTCTTGTATTCTCAACTGGTAGTACCCCAAACACAAATCCAATTTTGAAAACCAATGCGCTCCCATCAACTGGTCGAATAACTCGTTTATCTGGGGTAACGGGCAGGTGTTATGTACCATCAGTCGGTTGAGTTCTCAGTAGTCTATACACAACCGTAGGGATCCATCTTTCTTCTTCACAAACAAAATAAGGGCTCCCCAGGGCGATGAACTGGGATGAACAAACCTTGATTCCACCAACTCCTACAACTGAACTCTAAACTCGGCGAGTTCTTTTGGGGCCATTCTATAAGGGGTTCGAGAGATGGGCTTGGCACCTACTACTAGTTTAATTTGGAAGTCTACCTCTCTATGAGGGGGTAAGCCCGATAGCTTCTCGGTAAATACCTCAGGGAAATCTCGCACTACTAGCACATCCTTCGTGCTCATCACCATCTCTTTCAGTTCAAAGCATATCATATATACTTCGTCCCCTTTCATATGAGCCTTAAGGGCCTGGATTGAAGATAATAGCATTCGAGGCGCAAATTTAATACCTTGGAAGATGACTTCAGAGTCTCCATGCCTCAAAGTGATTTTCTTCGTCGCACAATCAATTCTGCCATAGTGCCAATCTAGCCATGCTATGCCCAAAATAAGATCATTTCTGGTATTCTCAACACCGTCGCGGGGGTTTCAAAAATCTTTTCTCCAATGTATACTTCCAAGTCGCACTTGGCGGAAGACGTCTTCTCGGAGCCGTCTGGGAGGCGTACTCTCCGAGTGATACCAGTGAAGTATTGCACGCCATTTAAATCTTTTACGAAGTACGCTGAGACAAACGAATGTATGGTAGCGGTATCAAATAATGTGTAAGATGATTTCCCACTAATAGTCACAGTGCCTAAGTATCAATTGTAAAGGCTCAAGCTAGATTCCTAGCGCATCTTGGGAAAATTAAGGACGAATGCTTGTAATGTATTAATTAAATCTCGAGGTACCTACATTCACGTCCTAAGGATCCCGCTCCTGCGCCATATCCAGTGCACACATCTACTCCCGAGCGGGTTCAGGATTCCTTTCTCGTGATCCTCGCCCTCGACCATGACCTTGACCTAGCCTTCGCGGAGCCGCCGGAGGAAAAACAAGAGCTTCTCCACCTAATTGCGGGCAAAAATGCTGGATGCGGCCCGACTAGTTACACTGAAAATAGACTCACCCGAATGGTCCTCCTGGTTACTGATGAGGTTTGAACTATGGAGGTGCAGGTAGTGTTAACTATGGGCTCGAACGTTCCATCCAAAATTCTGGTGGAGACAGCCGCCACCTCTTTGGTTTCCTCTTCCACCTCTACTATTATGTCTCTTTTTGAAGCTAAGGCCTGCTTCCATCACACCCTCGGCGGGTCTCTTACTACTTCCCAAGTGATCCGCCTCCATCCTTTTCGCCATATCAATTATATCTGTCAAGCTCGTGTTCGTTTTTAACAAAAGTGTTTGCCTTAGGAGATCTCACAACCCTTTGTAAAACTGTTTTGTGTACCCGCGGTCGTCCAACTTGTAGGAGTCAGCAAATCTAGCGAGTTGCTAAAACTCCCTTTGTTATTCTGTCACAAACTTGAATCCTTGCTTCAACTGCAGGAATCTCTCCTCAAGCTCATCTTGAACGGTAGAGGGAATGAAGTGTTCCAAGAAGGCTTCAAAAAATTCATTCCAACTGATCTCAGTGTATACTCTACCTTGAAAAATGGAACCCATGAGGGACTTCCACCATCTCTTCCCATACGTTTCCAAGAGTGACACAACTAAGGTCACAGTCATACTGGCTGGACATCTGATTTCGGCTATTAGCTCTTGCACCGTGTCTAACCATTCTTCAATACGGACAGCCGACTCCATCCCATGATAAGCAGGCGGGGAGAGGGCTCGGAAGGTGCTCAACCAGTTAGAGCCCGGACCTTGTTGCTACACTGGTGCGTGTTGAGACCTGAAAGCATCTAAGGTTGTTATAAGAGTCCGTCCCATGTCTGACTACTGAAACTGGGTAGGGGCGGGAGTGCCCACTACTGGCTCAACACTTCCCAGGATATACATGTAAATGTACAAACCTAAGGTCAGGTTGGCTAATCGTAGGATAACGACTGGACATACTTAGTGTGAATTACACATGGGCACACCACTCCTTCCGCTATGTCAATTTGTCCGCAAACTGTTCAATCGAGCGGGGGTAGCGTCATTGTTCAATGACTTCTTTAGTTCAGGATTGTTGCAAGTATGATACCATTTGTAAGATCCCCCCCCCCTCCCCCTACCGGAACACAAGACATGGCCGATGAGAGTCTTATGCCAAGAACAGCCGCCTTGCAGTAACGCCAACACACGGGTTGACCGATACTACAAGATGTCTATCATGCCGGCTAAAACCAATATCATTCATGCCAGCTCAACATAAAGAATATATATATAAGTCAAAATTCATACAAGTATATACGTCCAACAAGTGCAACAATAATTATAAGCAACAACAACATCTATAATATTAGAGTACACAAAAAATTCCCAAAGGGCTACAATATGAGTTTCTCCAAAACTCACATCTGTAACTGACAACAGTGATGGCAACATCATATCAGGCCATCTCATCCTGGCCTGGCTGCCCTCCTACACAACATGTGGCTGCTGCTTTATCTGCAGGGTTTCCTCCTAAAATGAAGACGTAGCAACAGTTAGTCATAAAGACTAAGTGGCTATCACATCTGCTTCCCCTATAGCTCTTAGGCACCAGGCGAAGAAAAGAAGATGGTACAATATATATAAGCAGTAATAATAAGCAGGTGAAGAATCTGTATATCATGAGTAGTAATAACAGTCATGTATAGCATTATTATCAACATTCTATTCTAACAGTTTTACTCAAATCATAGCAATCCATTAAGCATATAAACCAACAACAGGAAAGTAACTTAACTTATAAAATTGCACATACAGATTTATAAGTTAAGGATCGGCTTAACAGTAAAGTAACTCATCATATAAGAGTGTTCATACAAACTTATATGATAAGGATCTTATGTGGTGTAATGTAATATTATGAATGTTATATGATGACTCACCCATGCTCACACACACACACACACACACACACACACACACACACTACTATGTTGACATGGACTTTTAGTTCCCACTTTTCGAGCATGTAGCTAACCTCTCAGGCGTCATCCATCGTGGGAAGGCAGTGACAGTAGAGCGGACGTCTTCACTACTAGGCTGGTGTCCGTACGCCTCAACACTAAGAACACAACATCGAAGCTCCATACGTACTATATCCCAGAGGGGTCTTGGGTACATGTGCACCAAGAACATAGCCCAAACTGGCTTATTATCATGGCACAGAAGGAGTCTATATGAGCATATCACCAAAGGACCAAGCCCAACCGTCTACTTGGCACGGAAGGCGCCCCGGGAATGAGCACTAAGGACCAAGCCCAACCATCCAAAGTCTATCTGTCAACTCCCATCGGTGTAACGACCGGCGAGCCTGTATACCTGCCACACTATCCTTTACCCGGGATTATGACATCGCGTGTCAACTCATGCCACATGCAAATTCACATGGCCATGTCATCAACCATCCAAGGGCACCAACCGAGTCCCTTTTCATCATTACCAATCCAGTGCTCAACAACACTCAAGGGATTCACACTGCGTCCCTTATCATCATAACCAATCCAGTGCGGTCAAATACTCACGCACTTACACCCTTTCACATTTTCGTGCTCCCAAGAGCTCAAGGGTTCAACATCAACACATGTGTCAAGCCACCTTGAACAACATATAAATCCCACACTTCTGCCCGTAGGGAGATACACACTAAGCAGTGGACTATACAATTATCCCTTCCAATAGTTGAGATCCCGATTCACAATTTTTCATGTCCATAAGATTTACTTCATCTGATTCCTTCCTTATAATCAAACATTCACAAACAATTATGCTTTCATATATTTATCACAACAATATATTAACTCTCCACGTACCCATCAAGCATGATAACATAAGTATAGATTACAAATTCAATTTTTGGGCACCACACCCTCTTTCAAAACCGATATCATTCATTGAACTATAATCACGCGCATCCTTACCGGATTTCATAAGTAGTCATTTGTACAACCAAATCTTATCAAGCCATTTGTTCACTAATTTCCCCAAACCATTTGTCTATTAAATTCCTCGAAACCATTTGTTTATCTCGGCTACATATAACTAGGCTCATCCAAACCTCAACATCATCTTGCTACGTTTCTTCTTCCTAGTCCAACCCCGATTGTACATTAACCCGAAATTATCACGCACATAAGTTGTTACCATGCAGCAAATTCGACTGGACATTCCCGGAGCTACAAATATCCTATGAAAACATGTAACCATCCGTTTGAAAGTTATTTCCAAGGAATACAACTTTCGTGTTCAGCCCAAGACCTAGATCTGGTCGTTTCACACCCAAAAACGGCCTCGAAATCTGCTGCACGCAGAAAATAGATTTCTGCATGCATCTTAAAGCAAAACGAACGACATCAGTTCGTCTTATTCCATTAGCCATTTGTTCAAACCACATACAACACTTCATCATCCCTTATTCACCCTCAAAAGACCATCCTTCTTCACGAAACCAAATCCACCATCTTCACAACGAAGAGAGGAGAGGTTGAAGACAACTAATCCCTAGGACAGGGTTCTAGCATGGTCTTTTCCTATGAGATCTTCATCACGCACTAGTCAAACTCTTTTGAGTCGACATCTCTCTTATATCATAACTAATGATCTAGCACCAAGAGAGAGGGTAGGAAGCTCACCTCGTTTCCAGTCATGGATCTCGTCACTCTCCTCGGCGGCATCATTCTTCCCCGTTGGTATCGTTCTTCTCAGAAGGAAGTTTGGCCTCCCAAAAATCCGACTCTAGCGACTTCTCTTCCTCCGTCGGGTTCGGAAAGTAATGACTCGGCAAAGAAGAACGAAGTGACGGCTAGTATTTAGTGTTTCTTCCTTTTTATAAGAAAGATTAGGGTTTGAGTCATGCCGCCACGTGTTGTCTCCGCATTGGACCGCTCATTATTACTTTAAATAGGTCTTGTTTGAGAAGACCGGGTCCAAATGAGCCATCAGCGCTTATCCCGAAAACACGGTTCATCCCATAAGTATAAATCAGCAACACGGCCCGCCGAAAATATGTTAAGTCAAATTCGTCGCATGTGTCGAGTGTCACTCGACGCTTCGTCAAATGGCGTCGAGATCACTCGATGCTTCGTCGAATGGTGTCAAGATTACTCAATGCTTCGTCGAATGGCATCAAGATTACTCAACGCTTTTCGACGAATCCTTGTGGCCAAAATATTCCAAGTCCAAGCGCTGTATGTATCGAGATCACTCCACTTCGTCGAATGGCGTCGAGATCTCTCAACGCTTCGTTGAGTCCAATCGACGCACTCAACGCTTCCCGAATCCAGGATTATTCTAAGTCAAATTCTTCTATGCGTCGTGTATCACTCGACGCCTGCCCACCAGTCAATGCACTCGACGTTTCGTCGAGTCTAGTCGATGCACTCGACGTTTTGTCGAGTCTAGTCGATGCACTCGATGCTTGCCAAATCTAGGATTATTCTAAGTCAAGTTCTTCAAGCTAAAAATAAAATTTATGGATTTAAAGAAATAAGTCCTAAATTATGAAATTAAAAAAAAAGAGAAATATTTTGCCAAAATGTTCTCAAATAAATTAACTAGCAATCAAAATTGAGTAATTAGCAAACATTAGATTACAATTATAAAAGTCCTAATTTTAAAGAAACGTAAAGGAAAATGCAACCTACTACTTATGCTCTATCAATATTTAAATTTAAATATAAAAAAATATTGGCTAAAAGATTTTGGGAAACAAGGGATATGAAGAGGTATTTAATTGAAGATGATGAATTTTGTCCTCTTATCTCACAGTTGTTTTCTTTTTAAATTTATATATATATATACCAAAAAATGATAGACTATTATTCAATCATTTTTCATGACATATAAGTATCTTTTTTCTTTATTCATCTATTTTTTTCCTTTTGGGGTTGCATATATTTACCTGGGGATTTTGAATTCCAATGACATGATGTAACAAAAAAATATATATGTTTACCAAGAGATAATGAATTTTATCCTCTTATACTCATGACATGATTTAACAAGAAAAAATGGAAGGGTTAAACAAAATTTAGATTTAAGTTAAAAACTTAGAAAGCAACGATAATAAATTGAAAATTTTTAAGAGTCTAAAAGCATAAAGTAAAAATAATTAAAATTAAAAGATGTTAAGCAAAACCACTACAAAATAAAGCTGTTTAAAATATAAGAGAAAAGGTGTTAAATAAATTACTCTAATTAAATTAAAATGATAAGATATTTCTTAAAACTAAATCACCAAAAAATTAAATATAACAAACTATGATGAAAAAAATTACAAATTAAAAAATAATGAAAATACTTATAAATAAACTCAAACTAGATTTCTGAAAATAATAAAATAAAGTAGGAATTTATTAAATTTTTGGAACTTTCTCTAAGTATTGTTTTTCTTATTTTTTTGGGAGATCTTAAAATGATCTTTTTTGGAATTTTATTTTATAAGCTATAAATAATATAAAAAAAATATCATAAAAAGAACTATAATACTAGAAATCTTTTTTATATATATTTTGGAGTTTTCTATTTTTTTTTTTTGAAACAATAGGAAGGGAAGAGTCCCACATATTGAAAATTCAACATTGTCCTCAATGTTGAAAACTAAATATGGAAGACACAAAAACGGGAACATAAGAAAAAGATGTGGGTGACACGTCCCTGATTTGGAGATGAAGCGGCCACCACAAACATCTACAACAATATGTTAGAAAAAAACACAAAACAAACAAAAAAAATAAAATGAAAAACAAACACAAGGAAAATTTTTGTTATTTTTCTAAGTTTTTTTTTTGAATTTTGAAAGTGGTATAAATTTTTGGGTTATTTTGTTTTGAAATTTTTTAAAAAAAAGAAGAAAAGAGGATTTTTTTGTGCGACTTAATTAGTCTTGGAATTCCCAAGGGTTGCTCGGTGAAGGGCTCGCGAGATACTAGGAGATGTGATGAAGTGACATCTCAAATGTCTCTTTCCAAGAATTTAGTTACAAGTTTGAAATTTTTTAGAGAGGGAAAAAGAAAAAAATGAAAAAGATAAAAGTAATACTGCCATCTTTTTTCAAAATAATGACAAAAATATCACTGACAATGACGCCAAAAACTTGATAGAGAAAATCGTGTTCTTCAATTTATAATCGATTAAGTCAAGTGCAACTATCAAAATATAGCATAAAATATAAAAATATCAAGGTCGCATTAAAATTCGAATCTGTCGAGTACTGATACTTAGAGAAAATTAACTATTAGTTTATCAGATAAAATTGAAGGATTGAAAAAAATAAAAACTAAAATAAAATAATAAGATGCACCTCTCAACTATGATTCCCAAAATAAAACGCACTTCGAATGAAATAATAAAGATGATTTATAACTCTCTAATTCATGCCTTGACCGCAGGGATTCCCAAAATATGAGCGCACCTCTCACAAGGAATACACTCAACTGAGATTATGAATATCAACCGAACCGTCGTTTTATAGTCGATAACTTAATGCTCACCTTATTGAGGTGAATCCCACAAAATCGGAAGTATCACGTCATCCTCTCTCAAGGGTTACGTTCAATTCTCTTTATTCTTGAGCGATCGATTCGTACGCGAGCCTATCGACTAGCTAGAAAACGAAAACATATATCAAAATTTATAATCAGAATATGAAATCAACACGATATAATTCAAGAATAAATTTAAGGTAGAAAAGAACGATAGTAACCGGAAATAATTTAATTTAATTCAAAGATAATTATGTGCAAAAACCATATTACAATCTACTGAATAAAAAGTACAAGGAATAAAAGGACATAAAAAAATAAAAATTGTTTGAAAATAAAAACGGCATTCCATTGCATTTCATTAAAAAAAGTACAAGAAAATAAAAATGCATTGCATTAAAAAAAAGTGTACTTGAAATAAACAACTAGAAATGAGCCACCCAAAAGGGCAGGTGGACTCCATATAGTGACGGAGCCAGAAAATAATGTTAGGGTGGGCAGACTCATTTCATAACGTAGTTAAAAAATTAACTTAAATTATTCAAATATGTGTATTAATACAAGAAAAATAACATATGAATATTTAAGAATATTTCAACTAAATTAAAATTAAAAATACATAACATTACCTTTCATAGTTGACCACGTCGACTTTTCATATTTTGAAAGCGTTTGATGATAGTCTCATTATCAATACTTTTGAATATATCTCTTTCAATATATGTAACCAAGCAATCATTCATCATTGAGTCTCTCATCCGATTACGCAGACGGTTTTTCACGATATTCATTGCAGAAAATGCCCTCTCAACTGTAGTTCTTGCAACTGGTAAAACCAATGATAATTTCAGGAGCAAATAAACCAAAGGATATAAAATATCTTTCTTTTTCTCAATCATCTTTACTGCAAGATCGCCAATTTCATTTACTTGTGCAAAATCACTATCAGCCCGAACATCATAAACATAAGTTTCCAACTAACAATTCAATTCCATAATATCTAAATTTGAATATTCGGATTGATAAAACTCAACAAGTCGTCTTAATTTTTGCTTATCAAATGCAGAAAATGGATTATTCAGACTCAAACATGCAACACAAAGAAGTAGTTCTATATTTCTCTCCATAAATCGGCTATTCAATTCTTGAAGCTGCATATCTATCACATTGTAAAATATCTCAACTCGATAATGATGTAAATTTGTCATTTTTTGAACCCTTCTTCTTGATCGGCCTTTTGCCACATATAAAGTATTCATATCTGGAATACTAATTTTGTCATTATTACAGAATAAAAAAACTTCATCAAATAATTCTGTCCAACCTTTATCTCGTTTATCCTGCAACCTTTGTTTAGAAATTTGTACTAAATGCATGCATTACAAATATCTTGGTCTTTACGTTGTAATGTCTGTGATATACTATTTGTTATTCCCAATATATCTCTCATCAAAAATAAAACAATTATGAAATCAAATGATTGTAGTGAATCTAATAATGAAAAGGTCGTTGCTTTATGATCAGAACTTGAATGTGGATCTTTTTCAACAATCTCGAGAACATCGATAATGGAGGAAAACATCACAATTATGTTAAGCAATGAACCATAATGTGATCTCCACCTACTATCACCTGATCTTTTTAAAGCCCTTTCTTGGTTTAAACCAGTACCACTTAAAAGTTCACCTTTTTGCAAACCTTCAACAATCTATTATTGCCACTAATATTAAATTAATATGACCATCAATATTTAGTTATTATAGCCACCTTTCCTCCCCCATGGCAAACCGTGAGAGCCAATTTCACCCCTTCACCTCATTTACTCCTCCCCTCTTGATACGGCATTCCAATATTTCATATTCCTCCCCTTTCATCCTCCTCTTGTCACCTATATATAGTAGCCATATTTCATCATGTCTATGGAGACTTTAGGGGCGGACCTATATAGGGTCCAGGGTGGGCAGCTGCCCACCCTGGATTTTGCGAAATTTTCAACAAATCAGGGGTTATGAAATGAGTTTTAAATTTTTAATATATATATATATATTATATATAAATAAATATACAAAATATACATAAGTTTTAATTTGGTGCAGTGGTTTAGCTTTTGGGTGTTTTGGGCGCTGATCCGGGATCGAAACACATACACTCCCTCATTTTACTGTGTTTTTTAAACCATCGGATTCTAATCAATGACCAAGATTGCATATGAGTTATGTTTATTTTATATCCTTTTCCTCCTGGCTCCTCCCGCACCGATTTCTTCCCCGAGTTCGCCACTTTGCGTGATACACAGCACTGCAGCGGTCCAACACTCCAGCCGACGGATTCCCCCTTTTCCTCCACGACATCCTGGGCGAGGACGACGAGGCATCGAGGAGTGAGGACTGAGGACTCGAGGAGGCAGGCATCGTCGACCTACCGGAGACAGAGCCGCGTGTGGCGATGATTTTGTCTTCTCTTTCTCAATATACAACTGAGAAGACTGTGGATTGATTGTAGCTTAAGGCTCCCCCTGAGATGTAGAATGGATCAGGGAAAACTAAGAGCCAAGCTTCAGGGTGATAGGTCTTCAAACTAAATCCTTGACCAGCAAAAATCTTCAGGAACTTCTTTGACAGATTGAACTGAAGTTGTTCTTTTGAAGTGTCCTGGAGTACTTGAAGAGAGAACACTCTTGATATAGGTATTGTTGTTCTTCTTCTTCAAGTGCTGATGAGCTTCTGGTCAAGATCTTCTATGTATCAGAAAAATGCTTCTTCTTTGTCAGAGCAGATTGTTCAAGATTGAATGTTTTTTCTGTAATCTTTATGTGCTTCTCTATAAGCTATGCTCTGTGTGAAGCTTTCTCAATGATCTTGATTCACTCTGTCAGTCTGTCTATCTATTCGTTATTCTCTTCTTCTCCTACTTTTCAAAAATTTGAATGCCTCTGTAATTAATTCTGAGAGCCTTGAGAATAATCGGCATTGATTTATTTCCCCAACTGTCCCATGGAAAAACGGCAAGCAATAATTCTGAAGAAAACCATAATTAATGCTCCTTCTAACGGTTACATTCAGAGAATGTTAGAGCATTAATTACTGAAGAATTATCGCATTAGAGTGGGGACAGAAGGCCGAAAATAACTAAGTCTGGAATCGTCGAACAGACAGCAGAATTCGTCGAGCTGAGTCTACAGTTCGTCGAGCTGAGATGTTGTATTCGTCGACCAGACGGCTTCTGTTCGTCGAGCTGAGTTACATGATTGTCGAGCTGGAAACTGAACTGTCTCTTTTGAACTTTGCCTATTCGTCGAGCTAGTAAATGTGTTCGTCGACTGGAGTTCAGCAATTATTCTGGAGTTGTCAAATATTATGTGTCGACACAATTCTTCTGTGTGGTGTCGACATAGCCTTTCCACAATGTCGACTGATGATCTGGATGTCGATACAAATGCTTCTAGTGTCGACTTAGTTGGTGCCGACATGTGCTCTAAGTGTCGACACAAATCTTCTGGTTCCAGAATTCGTCAAGCAGAGAACTGAGTTCGTCGACCTGAGACTAGAGAACATAGTCTCGACAGAATGTTGTAGTTGTCCAAGGATTCATCGACCAAAGAATGATGTTCATCGAGCTAAGTCTGGAGAACCTTGAATTTGTCGAGCTGAAAATGATTCTAGACTTAGAGAAAAATTGATGAACCTCTGGCAATTGAGTTGAAGTGGAAGTCCATAAATCGTCGAGCAAAGAATGAAGTTCGTCAACCCGAGAACTAGGTTCGTCAACCTGAGTCTAGAGAACAGTCTGGACTTAGAATTCTGAAGGTGGAATCCAAGGATCATCGATCTGTGACTGAAGTTCTTCGAGCTCAGCTCAGAGAATATTGCTCTAAGATCGTCGAGCTGAGAACGACTATCGTCGACCTGAGTTCGACGAACGTCGAACTCATTTTACTTAGTTTCTTGAGCAATCTCTGAATCTCTGGAGAAACTCTAAGTCTTGAGTCTCTGGCAGTCTGATGTTGGCTTGTCCATGTGATGTTGACTCTAAGGACTTGGCCTAGACTTTAGGACACAACTTTGACCCTGGCTATACATGTTGGGTCACATTATCCTAAGTTAGTGAACCTAGCCCAAATCAAACTAGGGATCCAACAATCTCCCCCTATTTGGGTGAGGTCACTAATAGACTCAAAATAAAAACATAAAGTAAACAAAGCAGGAAAAAGATATATTTGGCAGAGATAATTAACACATGCAGCAGATATCTTTACACAAAAGCTTTGTTCAGACAATATGACACAGTTTAAGATAGAAAACCAGAAATAAGATGGTTCATATTTCACTTCTTCTGCTTCTTCTCCTGATGCTTTACATCCTTGCCCTTGTCTCCTGGCTTGGTAAAGACTATTTCCCTATTTGGATTAAAAGCTTGTTCCATAGTCATTGTCATGTCTGCAGCCCCTATGATCTTCAGAGATGTAGCTCTAGGGACCACTGCTTCAGGATGTAACTTCATATAATCATCAACATTAAAAATTTTGTTAGCCTTTTCAAATCTTTTCAGTTCTTCTCTCATGTATTTTGACATTGTAGTGTATTCAGAAGTATCCTTCCCTTCAGCACTTGCCTTGTTGATCATAGAGAGGCCTACCAGTTCCTGGAACCTGGACATTTTAGCTGTGTTGGCTATTTCTGGATCTTCATAAGGAATAGGAGGAGAGGGTGGTCTTTTAGGACTTTCAGCTTGTTGATGTTGTTATTGCTGTTGATGTTGCTGTTGCTGCTGATGTTGTTTTCCTGAGGGTTGTTGCCTGTGCTGGTTGCTTTCATGATAAGATCTCCCTTAATGTCTTTGATATGTTTGAAAATGGGCAGATCTCTGAGAACTAGAACCAGAAGCACTAGCTGCAGGAGGAGGAGTTGTTGGTGGATCTTTTCTATATCTCTGAACTGGTGGAGGAGAGTATCTTCTGCTCTTCTTCCTTTCCTTTTGCTGATTCTTAGATAGACATATCCATGCTGGCATCCCTTTGTATGGAGTTATCTTTTGAAGAATGTAGTAAGGTGTGTCATTGTTTGGATTAGTCTTAGGAGCAGGAGGAGGAGGAGCTTTTCTTTTCTTTGATACTTGCTTCTTCTTCTTTGTATCCTCCTCATCTGAATCCTCATCCTCATCTTCATCATCATTATTGTCAGAACCCTGAGGGTTATCATATAGGTCATCCAGAGCTTTTAAAGTTTTATCAGAAATAGCAGGCTTTTCTGGAGCAGGAGCAGGAGTTGCAATAAGAGTTGGCGTTTCAGCAAGAGTTGGAGTTTCAGCAGGAGTTGGAGGAGAAGCTACACAAAAATCAGAACTAACTGGGACAGAGCTTTCAGCTGCTGTCTTATTTTCATCTGCAATATCAGCCAAGATTAGTTCATCTAGATCTGGCTTGGGAGTCATCCATTACAAAATTTGGTGCTGAAGACATTATTGAATAAGAGGGAATAGCCACTACTTCTGTAAGTGGAGTGACTACTGACTGTGTAATAGCATCTCCCCCTACCTGATTTCAATGGGAACTGAGGCCAGGCCCCTGGCTGAGGATGGGGCAGTAGAAAGAGCAGAGATTTGTCAGATAGAGAGGAGATGGTGGTAGCAAGAGGTGTAATGGCCTCTGCTATAAGGGACTTTAGTAGGGGAGTGATTATGGAAATGATGGAAGATATGGTGGAGGGGTCCAGTGATGGAGTGGTAGATTGTGTTGCAGAAGGTGTAGAAGTGGGAACTATGGGAGGGATAGAAAGTGGAGCATCAGGTATGTGAACATCTGGAGGGATGGTAGATGTTGATGGGGATGGATGGGTGGCACCTTGCATGATGGTGTCTGTGGGTAGATGGTATTGAAGATAGATGTGGGGGAAGGGGAGATTGTGGTGGTGTAGGAATTGAAGTGTCATGGGGGGAATCAGGAGGTGTTGGTGGTTGATTTTCTTGAAGAGGATAAGATGGAATGTCAGTGATGTCAAGTGGTGGAGATGGAGGTGGAGTAGGAACATGAGTATGTTGTTGTGATTGGGGTGTTGAAGAAATAATGGGAGAGGAAGGAATTTTTGTTGCTGGAAGGGAGGATGGAAGAGATGGCGGTGTTGGATGAATCTCTTCAGCAGGTGAGGGAGTGGATTTAACAGCCCTGGTGCCTTCATAAGCTGGGGTGGAAGAGGTAGAAGCCTTGGTTGGCTTGGTTATTGTCCTCTCCCACCTGCCAAATAAGGCACAGGTGAGCCTTTTACTGGCATTGATGAATATGGTCTGGGAGACCAGGGAGTCAGCAGCCTTTTCCTTGAGGAAGATCCCTAGGATCCTTCCAAAACACACTTCTTTCTTATTATTTTTCTTCTTTATCAGATCAAAGAGGATCTGAGCCCAGTCCACTTGCTTCTTATTTATTACTGCACACATGACCAAGAACTGATGCCTTGTGATGTAGTCATGGGCAGTATGCTTGCCAAGCAAGACCTTCCCATTGATGCCTTGTGATGTAGTCATGGGCAGAAGTTCCAGAATATATAGAAAGATTGGATCCGAGTGCTGGAACGAGTCGAAGTCTACATCAAATCCAGTGTCAAACTTCATAGCGGCTAGAGCGCCTGCTGGAAACGCCATGGAATTACCTGCAAAGAAGAGAAACGGCGATCAAGTGCAAGAGAAGAGAAAGTGTGGGACGGAGGTCGAAGAAAACCTAAATATAGGGTTTTCAAGAATATGAATAGACAGACTCCGTTCCACGAAGATAAAATGAATTCTTCGAATTGAGATTGACGAAATAGTTTTGACTGTAATAATTCGTCGATCTAATCCAGAAGAATTGAAGACAGTTCGTCGAACTCCGTTCGACGAATATCTTCTGAAGCAAGTTCGTCGAACGCCGTTTGACGAAACGTTTTTCACTCATAGAGAGTTTGTCGATCTCTGTTCGACGAATATCTCTCAAACTTTCCCCGGTTCGTCGAACTCCGTTCGACGAACTTTGGAAAATTCGTCAACTGCAGACAGAAATCAAATAAAGTCTTCTCCATTGATCATTCCAAGTTGATTCATAAAGAACATATGATTTCTCTCATCCAGAGGTTTGGTGAATATGTCAGCCCTTTGTAAATTAGTGTAGATATAGACAAGCTTGATTTTATTTTTGTCTACACACTCCCTAATGAAATGATGTCTTATATCAATATGTTTTGTCCTACTATGGTGAACTGGATTCTGGGTTATGGCTATAGCACTTGTATTATCACAGAGTAAGGTTGAATTATTTAAGTTGAACCCATAATCTAGTAGCTGATTTTATATCCAAAGCATCTTTAAACAACAGCTGTCTGATGCAATATATTCTGCTTCAGCAGTTGAGGTTGACACTGATGTTTGCTTTTTACAAAACCAAGATACTAATCTCATACCCAGGAACTGGTAAGTCCCTGAAGTACTTTTTCTATCTACCATGCATCCAGCAAAATCAGCATCAGAGTATCCAGTTAACTCAAATTCTGATTCAGCAGGATACTATAGGCCTAGATTAGGACAACTCTTTATATATCTCAAAATCCTTTTTAGCAAAATTAGATGAGATTCTTTATGGTTCACCTGGAACCTAGAACAAAGACATATGGCAAACATAATGTCTGGCCTACTTGATATGAGGTATAATAGGGACCCAACAATGCCCCTATAAAGTTTTTGATCCACAGGTTTCCCTGGTACATCAGAGTCCACAACAGCATTGGTAGCTATGGGAGTTTTCTTTGCTGAGGCATCATCTATCCCAAACTTCTTTAGAAGTTCTTTAGCATATTTTGCTTGAGAGATGAAGATGCCATCAGGGAGCTGCTTCACTTGGAGACCAAGGAAGTAGGAAAGCTCACCCATACTATTCATTTCAAATTTGGAATGCATGAGGTCAGAAAACCTCTTGCGTAATTTGGAATCTGTAGAGCCAAATATAATATCATCCACATAGATTTGTACTAATAAGATTTGATCATTATGATGTCTAGTGAAAAGAATTTTATCTACAGTTCCTCTTGTAAATTTATGCTCTAATAGAAAACTAGTTAAGGTCTCATACCAAGCTCTTGGAGCTTGCTTTAGACCATAAAGGACCTTATGCAATTTAAAAACATGAGAAGGGTAAGTTGGAGAAACAAAACCTAGAGGTTGTTCTACATAAACCTCTTCTTGTAGCACTCCATTTAGAAAAGCACTCTTCACATCCATTTGGAAGACCTTGAACCTCTTGTATGCTGCATAGGCAAGAAATATTCTTATGGCTTCCAACCTTGCAACAGGTGCAAAGGTTTGATCATAATCAATTCCTTCTTCTTGCCTATATCCTTGAGGAACAAGCCTAGCCTTGTTTCTCACAATGACTCCTTGGGCATCCAGCTTGTTTCTGTAAACCCATTTAGTTCCAATAAATGGGTAGTTTTGGGGTCTTGGAACCAAATCCCAAACTCTACATCTCTCAAATTGATTTAGTTCCTCCTGCATTGCAAGGATCCAGTGGGGATCTTGCTCAGCATCATGAATGGATAGAGGTTCAACCTGAGAGAGAAAACAGGCATGCATCAAATCTTGGGTGAGTTGATGCCTTGTCTGTACACCTGCTGATATGTCTCCAATCACTTGAGATCTGGGGTGATTCCTAAGTGTGTCAAAATCAGTAGGTGTAGTTGGTTGTGCAACAGCATTTGGAATTAATTCCTCCTGTGGGATTGTATTTGCTGTTGGTAGAGATTCATTTTCTTCAACTTCCTCTTCTTCAATGGCTTGTGGAGTGGGATGAGTTGGCACCTCTTGGGTGAGGTTTTGTCCATCCAAGGTCTCACACAAATGGGGTACCTGCAAGTTGCTTTCGGTAGAAACTTCTTTATCCTTGCAATACATGTTAGTCTGATCAAATGAAACATGAATAGACTGTTCAATTTTTAATGTTGAATTATTATACACCCTATAGGCCTTGCTTACTTGGGAGTATCCTAGAAAAACTCCCTCTTCATCCTTAGCCTCAAACTTTCTAATGTATTTCTTGTTGTTATTGTGTATGTAACAGGTACAACCAAATACTTTAAAATAGTTTATTTTAGGTTTCTTCCCTTTGAGCAATTCATAGGGAGTCCTGTTCTTTAGTTTGTGAATTAAGCTCCTATTCAGGACATAATTTGTTGTGCTTACAGCTTCTGCCCAAAAGGTTAGAGGCATGTAAGCATCTGCAAGTAATGTACCTGCAGCTTCAATGAGTGTCCTATTTTTCCTTTCAACTACCCCATTTTGTTGGGGAGTTCTAGGAGCTGAGAAGCAATGCCTGATACCTTCCTTCTCACAGAACTCATGCATAAGAAGAGACTCAAACTCTGTGCCATGATCACTTCTGATCAATGCAACATGAGTAGAGAACTCAATCTGTATGGTCCTGAGAAAATCTGTAAGAACCTTGAATGTATCTGACTTTGATCTCGGAAAGAATACCCAACTGAACCTGGAGAAGTCATCCACTATAACCAAAGTGTAGGATTTCCCTCCTAGGATTTGTACAGCAATGGGTCCAAAGAGATCCAAATGTAGCAAGTACAAAATCCTAGGTGAATCACTCTTATTAACTGATTTAAAACTAGTTTTAGTTTGCTTGCCTAATTGACAAGCCCTGCAGATACCTTCCTTCTTGTACGGACCAGAAGGTAGACCTCTAACAAGGTTGTGCTTAGATAGTCTAGCAATGTTTTTCAGATTTACATGACCTAGTCTTTTGTGTCATAAGTCATTCTGATTACTAGTTAAGTTGAGTAAACAGATATCAGTTTTGGCAGAAAGAAAATTTACTAAGTATATGTTGCCTTGTCTACTTCCAGTTAAAACTGTTTGGTTGTTTTTATCAATAATAGAACAAGTGGATGGGTTAAAGTATACCTGATAACCATCATCACATAACTGACTTATGGAGATGAGGTTATGCTTGAGTCCACTTACATATGTCACCTTTTTGAATGTGACAGCTCCTATTCTTACTTCTCCAAATCCTTCTGACCGACCATATTTGGAGTCGCCAAAGATAACCTTTGGACCCAGCTTGGACTTGTAGTTGGTTAAGATGTCCTTGCTGACAGTCATATGTTTGGAGCATCCACTGTCTAGGTACCAAGTTTGATTTACCCCTTGACAACTCTTCACCTGTAATAGAAAATAGTTAATGGTTTTTGACCAAGGTTACCTTGGGTCCTTTGTATGGCTGATAAGAAAAGCTAGAAATAATAGAGAATTCAGGTTGGGATTTATATCCTAGGGGGTGATATCTCCTAGGTGGTATGATCCCGTCAGCTAGTGAATTAAATGGTTTCTTAGAAGTATTTAGGTTGCTGTTGAAATTATAGTTTTGGTTAAGTCTGCCTGGGTTCGACGAATTTCTGTAAGTTCGTCGACCAGAATTCGACGAATTGGGTTGAGATCGTCGATCTCTGCCCAGAGAATAAACATGTTCATTCTTTGTGCCCCACATTCGTCGACCTCTGCTCTACGAACCATACAAAGTTCGTCGATCGCAGTTAGACAAATGATTATTATTGTAGTTTGCATTCAGAGATCGTCGTTCTGAGTTCGACGAACTGTTCCTATAACGTCAATCTGGGTTCGACGATAACTGCTGAACATTGTTATTTTTATCATTCTTCTGATTTTTAATTTTGTCCTTAGCTTCAATTTGTTCTAGAATTTTATTAACCTTATTTACTTGTTCAGTGTTTTTCTTTCCTTTATCAGAGATAAAATTTGCAGGTTTTGAAAGATGATTCCTTTGGATTAGGGTTGGTTCACTGGATGTGGCTCCTAATCCTAATCTGCAGTTATTTGTTCTATCATTAACTGTGTCGGTTATATCTAGCAATTTCAAACTTCTACAATTTAATGATTCTTCTAATATCTTAGCTTTGCTAAGTTCTGATTTCAGAAAAATGATTTGTTCATTTGCAGATTTCAGTTCACTAGATAGAGTTGCATTTTCAGAGGTGATTTTATCTAGATCATTCAATTTATCTATGAGAAGTTTGATTTACTTCTCAGAGCTTATCAAATCTAATCATAGGTTTTTAAATTCAAATTTAAATTCATCAGATTCAAAATCATAAGATGCTATTACCTGATCTTCAGTTGACAGGTTTTCTTCATTATCAGATTCATTTGTATCTGATCTGCTACTGCTTGCATCAATTGCCATGAGGCAAACCTCCTTTGCCTTGGCCTCCTCTTATTCTTCACTGGAGCTGGAAGATGTGGATTCAACTTCTGTGTCACTCCATGTTTCAGCCACAAATCCTTTGTCCTTCTTTTTGTGCTTGCTGGAAGATGGCTTGCTTCTTGATTCCTTCTCCTTTCTTCTTTCCTTCATTTGATTTTCAGGACATTCAGACATGAAATGTCCTGGTTTCCTGCACCCATAACACACTACCTCTTTAGTGGGGGTTTTGTCATACCTTGGCTGGCTGTCATTTCTGGATGACTTCCTTCTGAAGTCTTTCCTTGCCAGTTTGAAGAATCTCTTGGCAAAGAGACTCATTAGCTCTTCATTGACTATTGGAGCTTCAGTTTCTTCAGCAGCCTTGAATGCAATGGATTGTTCTTTCCTTGCTGGGGGAGGAGTCCTGTGTTCCACTGCCACTCTGGACTTGATTAGCTGCTCATATGACTTCAGTTTACCCAATAGAGATTCAGTTGAAATCTCATTCAGGCATCTGGCCTCCTTGATGGGCCAGATCCTGGTATTTCATGAGCTTGGGAAGCACATTAGGATCTTGTCATTCACTTCAGTCAAGGTGATTTCTTTATCTAAGGTCCTTAGCTCAATGATGATGGAGCTAAGCCTGTTGTACATCACTTCAACTATTTCTGCCTCATCCTTCTTGAAGTTTTCATATTGTGTGATGAGTTTTGATCTTCTATCTTTCCTCTCATCTGCTGAACCAGCAACCATTTGATTGAGTGAATCCCAGATTGCTTTTGCGGTGGTGCACTCAGGCACCTTCTGAAAGATGTCATCTGACATAGTCTGAGCTAATATGTTAATGGCTTTGGCATCAGCAATCTTTGCTTTCTTCTGAGCTTTAGTCCACTCAGGTGGTGGGACTGCATTATTGCTGGAAGATATTGTAGTTGTAGATGTCTATGTGGGACCTGTCAAAATAGAATTGTAGATGTCTTCATCAATGGAATTCATGTATAACATAATTCTTGCCTTCCAGATGGCAAACCTATTAAGGTTGCAAACTGGAGGTCTGGTTCTTGCATAATTCTTGTTCTGTGCCATGCTTTGTTTATAATTTAAATGAAAATAAAGTGATATGTAGATCTAACAAAGGATCATTTAGTTCAAGATTTAACTTGTACAACCAAAGGAACCCTGCTCTGATACCAATTGAAAGTGAGAGTTAGATCTGAAATACTCTAGAGGGGGGTCAATAGAGTATTCTTAAATATTACTTAACTGCTATTACAGCTTTTGTTGTAAATTAATAAGTGTAGAAATTAATAAACTAGCAAACAATAAACCTAAATCACAAGCACAGCAAGAACAAAAGAAAGAGAGGCAATTAGATGATACAAGAATTTTATAGTGGTTCCCCAACCTGGGTACATCCACTCTTCTACCACCCTTGGTAGGAATCCACTCAGATTTTTGATCAGGTGTCTGACACCAATGAGCTTTTGATCAGGTGCTCAAAAACCAACCCAAGTCTTTTGATCAGGAGACTTGCAACCAAGGAATCACTTTTGAAGGGAGATGACAACCCTTTACAGAGGTGTGGGTGAGAGATGATTTTGTCTTCTCTTTCTCAATATACAACTGAGAAGACTATGGATTGATTGTAGCTTAAGGCTCCCCCTGAGATGTAGAATGGATCAGGGAAAACTAAGAACCAAGCTTCAAGGTGATAGGTCTTCAAACTAAGTCCTTGACCAGCAAAAATCTTCAGGAACTTCTTTGACAGATTGAACTGAAGTTGTTCTTTTGAAGTGTCCTGGAGTACTTGAAGAGAGAAGACTCTTGATATAGGTATTGTTGTTCTTCTTCAAGTGCTGATGAGCTTTTGGTCAAGATCTTCTATGTATCAGAAAAATGCTTCTTCTTTGTCAGAGCAGATTGTTCAAGATTGAATGTTTTTTCTGTAATCTTTATGTGCTTCTCTGTAAGTTATGCTCTGTGTGAAGCTTTCTCAATGATCTTGATTTACTCTGCCAGTCTGTCTATCTATTCGTTATTCTCTTCTTCTCCTGCTTTTCAAAAATTTGAATGCCTCTGTAATTAATTCTGGCAGCCTTGAGAATAATCAGCATTGATTTATATCCCCAAATGTCCCATGGAAAAATGGCAAGCAGTAATCCTAGAGAAGACCATAATTAATGTTCCTTCTAACGGTTACATTCAGAGAATGTTAGAGCATTAATTACTCAGGAATTATCGCATTAGAGTGGGGACAGAAGGCCGGAAATAACTAAGTCTGGAATCGTCGAACAGACAGCAGAATTCGTCGAGCTGAGTCCACAGTTCGTCGAGCTGAGATGTTGTATTCGTCGACCAGACGGCTTCTGTTCGTCGAGCTGAGTTCCATGATCGTCGAGCTGGAAACTGAACTGTCTCTTTTGAACTTTGCCTATTCGTCGAGCTGGTAAATGTGTCCGTCAACTGGAGTTCAGCATTTATTCTGGAGTTGTCAAATATTCTGTGTCGACACAATTCTTCTGTGTGGTGTCGACATAGCCTTTACACAATGTCGACTGATGATCTGGATGTCGACACAAATGCTTTTATTGTCGACTTAGTTGGTGTCGACATGTGCTCTAAGTGTCAACACAAGTCTTCTGGTTCCAGAATTCGTCGAGCAGAGAACTGAGTTCGTCGACCTGAGACTAGAGAACATAGTCTCGACAGAATGCTGTTGTAGTCCAAGGATTCGTCGACCAAAGAATGATGTTCGTCGAGTTAAGTCTGGAGAACCTTGAATTCATCGAGCTGAAAATGATTCTGGACTTAGAGAAAAATTGATGAACCTCTGGCAATTGAGTTGAAGTAGACGTCCAGAAATTGTCGAGCAAAGAATGAAGTTCGTTGACCTGAGAACTAGGTTCGTCGACCTGAGTCTAGAGAACAGTCTGGACTTAGAATTCTGAAGGTGGAATCCAAGGATCGTCGATTTGTGACTGAAGTTCGTCGAGCTCAGCTCAGAGAATATTTCTCTAAGATCGTCGAGCTGAGAAAGACTATCGTCGACTTGAGTTCAACGAACATCGAACTCATTTTACTTAGTTTTTTGAGCAATCTCTGAATCTCTGGAGAAACTCTAAGTCTTGAGTCTCTAGCAGTCTAATGTTGGCTTGTCCCTGTGATGTTGACTCTAAGAACTTGGCCTAGACTCTAGGACATAACTTTGACCCTGGCTATACAAGTTGGGTCACATCATCCTAAGTTAGTGAACCTAACACAAATCAAACTAGGGATCCAACTTGCTCCTTACAACGGGAAAGTGGTGTTAGGCAAGTGTCTGCTGAGGCTTTGGTGGATAAGTGAGCGACCGAGCAGCAGCTTAAGCAATTTATGAGCTTTAGTCCCCCTACGTTTATGGGTGTAGGATCCCCAACGCAAGCAGAGTACTGGCTTTCGCAAGTCAAGAGGATATTGATGGTGATCGAGACAGAGGAGGGACAGAAGATCACCTTGGCCACTTTTCTGTTGGAAGGAGAGGCTTGGATTTGGTGAGATGAGTTGGAGTTACACCACTTCGCGGGCATACATCTATCAGAGATCTCGATGGAGGAGTTTTCGAGATTGTTCTTGGCAAAGCATCTGCCATCGTCGCAGTGGATTTCTAAGGAGAACGAGTTCCCGCATTTGACTCAGTACGCGGGTAGTGTGGATGACTACTTCAATGAGTTTACTCGGTTGAGATGTTATGCGGGGACTATTTTTGCTGACAAAGAGCGTAAGACCAATAGGTTCTACGCGGGACTGCGAGATGAGCTGAGCTTACTGCTCTCGGGTCCGATGAAGCAAGGTTTCCAAGTATTGGTGAATACAACTCGTTCGTTAGAGAAAAACATGAAGAGGGTGCAGGGCAAGAGGGACTTTGCGGTGATAAAGTCCGAGTTCAAAATGTCGCGTCCTGGAATGGCTGACTACCGCAAGAGATGGGGTAAGAAGTCCAAGTCTTCAGGACAGCCTCCTTCTACTGGTACTTCTGGAGCATCATCAGGGCGAGGTCCGCCCACATGTTATACATGCGGCAAGGTGGGATACATAGCCCGAAACTGTTGGAGTGGCCCTCCAAAAGTGGAGAAAAACTCAGGAGCATTGTTTGTTGAGAGGGGAAAGACAGTGGAGTCTACTGTATCCCAATATGCTTCAGCTCAGCCAAGGGTGTACAATCTTGGCCAATAGGAGGCCATCAAACAGGCGGATGTCCTCACAGGTACAAGTAGTATAAAGTTTTCATGCTTTATATACTTTATACCTTGTGAATTGCTTGTGTAGAACTTGATAAGTTTAGGCTTTCTACTTATTAGGGACTATCCTGCGAGAGCACTGTTCGATACAGGTGCTTCTCATTCATTTCTATCTACGGACTTCATATCACGGATTGGAGTTCCTACTCTTATGTCGATAAATAGAGTAGATGTGTTGTTACCTAATGGATGCGTGATGCATGCGGATAGGTCTTGTTATCTTGAGGTACAGATTGGAAGTCAGGATTTCAGATTGGATGTGTCTATACTACTGATATCTGAGTTTGATGTAATCTTTGGCATGGATTGGCTCTCGAAGCAACGTGCCTGTATAGATTGTAACTCTAAGGATGTCACACTGGGACAGAACACTGAACGAGAGACTAAGTTCACTGGTATGCGAGGATCGAGCAAGATATTAATGTCTGCTCTCCAGGTAGTCAAGGCTATTTGGAAGGGTGCAGAGTTGTTCTTCACGCTGTTGGAGGTTGTTGAGTCGAAGTCCAGTTTGAGTGGTGTTCCTATTGTATCGGAGTACACAAATGTGTTTCCTAAGGATCTCCCTGGGTTACCGCCCCAACGGGAGATTGACTTCACTATAGAGTTGGTGCTAGGTGTGAAACCTATTGCTCGCTCGCCGTACCGTGTTGCGCCAAAGGAGATGGCAGAATTGAAAGTTTAAATGCAAGAATTGCTAGAGCAAGGCTATATACATCCAATTATGTCACCTTGGAGTGCACATGTTCTTTTTGTGAAAAAGAAGGATGGAAGCTTGTGTATATGCATTGATTATCAAGAGCTAAATAGGCTGACAGAGAAGAATAAGTATATGATACCATGGATTGATGACTTGTTTGATCAGCTGGTGGGGTCAACTGTCTACTCGAAGCTGGATTTAAAGTCTAGCTATTATCAGTTGAGGATTCGAGAAGATGATATTCCCAAGACAGCGTTTGGTACAAGCTACGGCTATTATGAGTTCAATGTAATGTCATTTTGGCTAATAAATGCGCCATCGGTATTCATGGACTTAATGCACCGAATGTTTAGAGAGCACTTGGACCTATTTGTGATCGTCTTTATTGACGACATATTGGTGTACTCTCAGTCCGAAGAAGATCAGGCAAATCATTTGCGGATGGTTTTGCATACCCTGAGGAGAAACAAGCTCTATGTGAAGTTCTCAAAGTGCGAGTTTTGGCAGTCATCAATGGCTTTTCTTGGCCATGTGGTTAGTGGAGAAGGTATTGTGGTGGATCCGACGAAGATAGTTGTGATACGGAGTGGCCAGTGTTGTCTATTATAATAGAAGTCGGGAGTTTCCTTGGACTTGCTGGCTACTACAGGCGCTTCGTAAATAACTTTTTGCGGATAGCCTTACCTCTCACTACGCTGACAAGAAAAGATCATAAGTTTGTTTGAACGCCTGAGTGCGCGTGAGCTTTTGAGGAGTTAAAGAGTCGTTTGACCACGACGCTTATTTTGAGTTCGCCATGTGGTATAGACGGCTATGAGATTTATAGTGATGCTTCAGGGAGCGGCTTAGGCTGTGTTCTTCTTCAGTTCAGAAAGGTTATTGCTTATGACTTCCGCTAGTTGAAAGTGCATGAGCGAGATTATTCATTCCATGGCTTATAGTTAGTGGCTGTGATTTTTGCTCTTAAGCTGTGGCATCCTTATTTATATGGCGTGAAAGTTGACATCTTCACAAACTATAAAAGCCTTAAGTACTTAATAGATCAGAAGGATCTGAATATGCTGTAGCGGAGGTGGATGGAGTTCCTCGGGGACTACACCTTCCAGATACGCTATATTCCCGAAAAGGGTAATGTGCTTGCAGATGCCTTGAGTCGACAGACTCCGGTAAGGGCAAGTTGGTTACAGATGGATGATGAGCGTCTGATCTAGGAGTTGGAGGTCTTAGATATTTCTTGTATTGACAAGAATACTACTACAAATGAATGCCTAAACTGGACGGAGGTACAGTATGACCTTGCGGACAGGGTTCAACGAGCAATGGAACTCGATAAGAGTTTGAAACACTATGCAGCAGATGAGTCAAATTCCAAATTCTCCCTCGATGACGGTCGTTTGAGAACAGACGGTCGTTTGTGCATCCCGAATGTGGGTAAGCTACGGGAGAAATTTGTGTATAAAGAACACTTCGCGAAGTAATCCATTCAACCAGGGAGCACAAAGATGCACAAGTATATGAAAAAGATGTTCTGGTGGTCGGGTTTGAAGAAAGACATATCTCTTTACGTGGCAAAGTGTCAAACTTGTGCCTTCGTAAAAGCTTAATGTCAGAAGCCTAGAGGTTTCCTGAAGTCATTGTCAGTTCCGATATGGAAGTTCGATGATATCTCTATGGATTTCGTGCATGGGTTGCCGAGATCACAGAGCGGAAATGATGTCGTGTGAGTGATCGTTGACCGATTGATAAAGGAATCGCACTTCATACCGAACAAGAGGACGATTCGGTGGAAAAGTTGGCTAAGTTGTACGTGGACAACATAGTACAATTGAACGGTGTGCATTGTAGCATCATCAGTGACTGAGACAGGAGCTTTACTTCAAATGATTGGAGGCTAATCCACCAGTTATTAGGTACGAAACTGCAGTTCGGTATGGCTTTTCATCCACAGACGGATGGTCAGACTGAGAGGACCAACAGAACAATGGAGGATATACTCTGGATATGCGCCTTGGATTTCAGAAAGAGGCGGGAGGACCATCTTTATATGATTGAGTTTGCCTATTATAATAACTATCAAGCTAGCATTCAAATGGCGCCTTCAAAGCTTTATATGGTAGGTAGTGTCATACTCCTTTAGCTTGGGCGGAAACCGACGAATCGAAATTGTTTAAGCGTAAAGAAGTCGAAGATGCAAATTCGACTATACTCTTGATACGAGAATGGTTATTGGTAGCTAAAGATAGGCAAGCAAAGTACTATAACGCAAAGCACTGAAACATGGAGTTTGTGGTGGGCGATTGGGTATATCTGAAGATTAAGCCATTTAAAGGCAGGTCCAGAATTCGGCGCTTGAAAACGTTGAGTCTGAGGTATCTTGACCCGTTTGAAGTGGTTGAACAAATTAGAGAAGCTGCCTATCGGTTAGCTCTTTCGACGGAAAATAGTGGCTTGTATGATGTGTTTCACATATCGGTGCTGCGGAAAGCTGTGAAAGAGCCAACACAAATGATAGCTGATGAACAGGTACCAGTCGATAGTGGGCTAAAAACAAAAGTTAGGCTCATTTGGATCGAGGATACAGAAACTTGGCAACTACGGAACAAAGCAATCAGGATAGTCAAAGTCCATTGGGACAACTGTGGTCGTGAAGAACGCACATGGGAACGTGAGCAAACCATGCACGATGAGTTTCCTGAATTGTTTGTAAATTGATGTTGGAGCATTTTTTGAATGTTATAACATATTTATTACTGTTTCTCCTTATATAGATGAATATAATTTTGGGACGAAATTTCTGTATGGAGGGGAGGTTTGTAACATCAAAAAATGAGAAAACAGAACTTAAAAGTGGGTATCGTTGGGTGACAGTGGGTATTGTTGGCGATAGCGATAGCACTCAATAAAGCGTTGAGTAAACTCAACGCACTCGATGCTCTCAACGCACTCGACGAGATGTTGAGTGAGCTATTGGAGAGGCGTTAGTGGGTATCGCCAGGCGATACTGCCACGTATGGCTGGACACGTGTCGGATGGCCGGATGGTGACCGAAGAGCGGTGGTTGACTGGGGTCAAAGCAGCTACCGATGATATCGCTCATGCGATAGTGGATATCGGCAGGCGATAGCGTTAACTTTTACTTTTTAGCTGAAATCATGGCCTTTGCTGTTGATGCGCGAAAACGGCACCGCCTAGTTAACACGGAGGGGGTGTGTTCGGTCTCACAAGTTGAGTGGAGAAGAGGAAAGAAGGTTGCGGGGGAAGAGGAATGAAGGAAACTTCTGAGTGCTCGAGAGTGGAGCAAGCGCTTGTCAAAGGGGTTGCGGGGATAGAGGAGAGGGCGCTGAGAGCAGCCAAGAAGGCTGATGAGATAAGGAGGTTGATCAGGAGCTGTTGAGCAGACGGTTACTATGACGGTTGTGCTTGCAGGTTGGTTGCTGAGGGAGCTGAGCTGAGCTAGAAAGAAGGGAGAGAGAGGGCCGCTAGCAGCGGCAACAACAGACTTCGCCCGCCGCGGCCTAAATGCCACTCTTGCGATGGGCTTACCTTTGATTAATAGCGAGAGTTACAACTTGTGAATACACCTTTACAAGAAAGTAATAAAGGGTACAAGAAGGAAGCTGGCGGCTAAGTAGGAAGAATGCCAGAGGAGGCTGTGCGGACTGAAGAGCGTATTAGGCAGGCCGCACGGTTAAGGGAAACGGAAGATCGTGCGGACTGGAGAACCAGAGGTCGGTAGGCCGCGCGACTAAAGGCGCAGAGAGGGTTGCGGACTGAGAAACGGAGTCCGCAGGAGGAGGGCTTGCTGGCTGACTTTGAGCGTGAGCACTTTGGCGATCCTCCCCTCGACCCCCTTTTTGAGAGGCACGAGGGTCTATTTATAGGCCCGAGGAGGTAACGGCTTGCGGTGACGTTACCCCCGGTGAGACGGTAACTTGAGCGAGAAGGAGACGGGGTTCGCCGAGTCCACAACACGCTGCGTGGACTGGGACTTCGTACTGATGCTGGTGCTGCTGTCGGCAAAATGGGAGACCTAGTGGCGGACTGCGATGCGGGTTCGCGGAGTACGTCACTACTGAGCTTGGACTCTCCGCATGCTGCTGGGGTGGAGGATGCTGGAGGCCAAGCGGCGGACTGCAAGGAGAATCCGCTGAGTCTGTCGCTGCTGAACTGAGCGAGTTATAAGGGGTGCGAGCAGGAGAATGCTCGCGGAGTCTGGCGAGTCCGCACGAGGTTATGCGGACTGGGACTGTCTTCTGGAGGATCTGTTTCCTGGCGGGTTGGAAGGAGTCCGCCTCTACTAACTGAGTCCGCGCCAAGACTACGGACTGAGGGGGAGTTGACCCTGATGCTACCGAGAAGCTAGCGCTGGCAAAGGAAAGGCGGGTTGCATAGAGAGTCCGCCAAGTTCGCTGAGTCCGCGGCTGCTGCAAGGCTGAGTCCACTTACGTTGGTGATGGAGAGCCTGGCTGTTGAGGCTTTTGGGGTTTACCAGTGAAGGCGGACTGGAAGTCTTGGTCGCACTTCGAGTCCGCCCAGCTCGCGAGGAACTTGGACATTGCTGTTGGTCTTGGCGGGTAGTCGGAGTTGGAGTCTGCGCCCTGCAGGCGGGCTGGAGGAGTCGGCTGCCCATGCTGCTGGTGGCAAGGACTGAGCGACCTGCTGATTTTGACGAGGCAGACTGTGCATGTTGGCGAGGCAGAAGTCGTGGTAGCTGGCTGGCAACTTGGGGGCAGGTCGCCATCGGTGCTTGGCAGTTTGGAGCGATCTGGTGTTCTTGAAGAACGTCTTGCAGGAGCAGGCTGAAAGAGCGGCTAGTTCCTCTAAAGGACGCGGCTTGTTGCCGGCCTGGGCGGATAGGGAGTTGAGTCCGGTAGAGAGAGTCCTGCGGAAAAAACCTTACGGTTAAGCTGAAAAAGAGGGCGGCCTGCAGAGGCGGACTGCGAAAGCAGTCTGCGGCCCCAGCCGACCAAGGGAAGGCGCGCAGCCTGGTCGGTCAGACCACTGAGACCGCGCAAGCCGCGCAGCCTGGGCGGACAGAGAATTTTGTCTGCCCTCCCTAGGTAATCACGGCCTCCAGGAGGAACCCGGGGCAGGCCGCGACGAGCGAGCTGGCTGCCTTGGGAAGGATCGCCGATTTCGGGGTTAACATAATCCCCGCACTTTTTTAAGTTCCGAATAGAACTTAGAAAAATTTGGAGACCCATGAAAATCGTGATCCACCCCAATGGAAAGAGAAGGGGGCAAGGAGAGATGGAACCTGAAGCCTCTCCTTAAGAGTTTGTTGTTGTCTGTCTATTTTGCTACAAGAGGAAAGTTAGGGTAGGCATGTATGGGTGGTACATCTTGTGCGTACCTAAGTTTGCCTTTGCAAAATGAAGAGGATGTGTCTTCCAGTAAGTTCTGCAAAATGAAAGTGAGAGGAAGACATAGAAACATAATAACTTGCAAGTATCTGATGGAGGCTTGCAAGCACCTGTTATCCTCTGCAAAAAAGGAAGGATGAAGAGTATACAAGAAGGAAAAATGAGCTGCAAATACCTGAAAGGAACTTGCAAGTGTTTGCTGGTTTCTTCAAAAGTGAGGTTTATAAACAAATTCGGGAGTAGAGAAAGCTGCAAATACTTGAAGGCAATTTGCAGGTATCTGCTAGTCTCTGCAAAAGAAGAGTTAAAGGTAGGCGCAGTATATGAAAGTAACTTGCAAGTACCTGTGAAGAAACTTGCAAGGGTCTGCTGATCTCTGCAAAGTGAGAGTTAGAAGCAGATGAAACATGGAAATAGCTTGTAAGTACCTGGGAGAAGTCTTGCAAGTGTCTTCTAGTCTCTGTAAGAAAAGAGTTAGGAGTAGACATACATATATGAAAGGAGCTTGCAAGTACCTGAGAGAAGGCTTGCAAGTGTCTGCTAGTCTCTGCAAGAAAAGAGTTAGGAGAAGGCATACATATATGGAAAGAGCTTGCAAGTACCTGAGAGAAGGCTTGCAAGTGTCTGCTAGTCTCTGCAAGAAAAGAGTTAGGAGCAGGCATAATATGAAAATAGCTTGCAAGTACCTGTGAAGAAACTTGCAAGGGTCTGTTGATCACTGCAAAATGAGAGTTAGAAGCACACTGAATGTATGAAAGGAGCTTGCAAGTACCTGTGAAGCAACTTGCAAGTGTCTGTGGTTCACTGCAAAGAGAAAGAGTGAGCAGCATGCATATCATAATGAAGTAAACTGCAAGTACCTGGATGAGGCTTGCAGGTGTTAACTGTTGATAAGATAAGGCCGATATGACCAAATATTAGAGGAAATGCTTGACGAACTCTACTAACAATTAAATGAAGATCAAACCAGAATAGCAATCTTCTTGTTATATTAGAGATGTCATGAAGTCAAGATCAATGAGTCGAGCGATGATTGTTGATAGATATGATCACATTGGCAGAGAAAAAGCTTGACGAATTCTGCCAATCTTAACTAAATTGCAATAGCATGGCTTGATGATCAAGGAGTATAAGATTCTTTGATCAATGTTTGATGCCATTAGATTTTGATAAGAGTAATGAATAGCTCTGTGAATCTTCGTCTGATAGAGCTTGAGCAAGCAATGTATATGAAATGAGCATAAGCAAAGCAGATGTTTGCTAATCCTTTTGAGAGGTCGGATTAACCCGTTCACCTGTGAAAGAAGGCAATTGACAAAAAAGAGCTCTATACTCGAAGATGACTAAGAAAGACTGGATGCTGCCACAGGAGATCACCCACGGGCCTTATGCATCGCTTGCCTGAGAAAAGTCATCCCGAGTATAGTCCTACTCAAAGCGGGCTGGCCGCGCATCCTCTAGGAGGGCACAAAGGAGAAAAGCAAGGGAAATCCTGAGAAGGATCGCTAAAGGCACTGATCACATGCTTCGGGTTACTACATCACTGATTAATGAGACTGGTTTCGCCAAGAGGCCTATAGCTTGTCTGTGGATTTATCAGTGGAGTAGAGGATCCCAGGAAAGCATGGATTGGGAGCACTAGAGAATGCTCGGCCATCACAGTCGTGAGATGATCGAAGAGACAAGGCAACGCTTGGTCGCCATTGCTTGTCAAGCAAAGATCACTATAACTGTGATGTATCCTGACAGAGCACAGCAGAGCTAACACATGGGGCCTCCATAGCACGCACTCTGTGTTAGATGCCAGCTAGGATCCAAAGTCCAGTATTCCTCCGCATGAGAGTTGGATAGCCCCCACTACACACATATGCGAAATCTCCCTGCGATATGTGGTCATTGTGGTCTTACACCGGAATCCAATCCCAAGGGGGCCTATAGCAAGACTCGGCGAGATCTCTGTGGCTCAGTGACCTCTTGGAGAAGAGAGAATAGAGGAGGAAGCAATACAAGAAGGGAACTGTGTCAGTATGGGATCCCTGATAAAAGCTTTGTTGAAAAGCAAGAATGAACACTAAGAAGTGTTTTGTAAAGAGAATGTTTGCAAGGATAAGAGTAGAGATAACCCATCATGGTTGTGAGAGAATTTGGAGGACCACGAAGTCCTTTGCTGGCTTAGAATAGCCTTCCAAGCACACCCTCGTCATCGGCATCGAAGCATTCGACAGTTTTGTTAACAACGAGGAGAGGGGGTTCTTCGACTAGGTTCACTCCTTTTGAGGAGAAAGGAACATTTGCAACTTATTTGCCCTTTGAGGTTGCTGTATCAGGGCGATCTTCTTTGGGAAGCAGGTCATGCATCTTACCCTGCCAGAGCATCCTTTGCACAAGCTGGCGGAGTGCTCGGCAGTTCTCAGTCAGGTGACCTGGCTCTTTGTGGAATTCGCAGTAAGGCTCTGAATCTCTAGACCTTTGATCGGCTAGTCGGTAAGGCTCTTTGTAGCTAGCCCTATCTTTCATGATCTGGCTTACTTCTAGGACGGCTTCATCTATTTCAGATTCATGCAAGTCATCATCTTGCTGATGACAGACTGTAGTTGTTTGAGAAGAAGCTAGCGGTAGTAATGAATCTTGAGCACGATCACGGCTCAAGAAAGAGTATCGATGGCGTTGAAACCTTTTTCCTTTCCTTGAGTGAGTTGGGAAATCATTGTGAGGAGACCTCAGAGGCTGCTTGTGAAAAGGATCTTTCTCTGATATGAGCTTGGAGACGAAGCCTGGGTTGCTTTTTTCGCCTCGGATGTATGAGTTGGCTAAGGCAATCAACTCTTGGTATGTTCTTGGTGCACGGACATTGGCTTCAAACTTGAGAGGCCCTTCACGGAGACCGTGGAATAAGAGCCACTCGGTACTTTCTTGGCTAACAATCTCGATGTCCAAGATTTCTCTTGGGAAACGATCACGAACTGAGACCAAGTTTCATTCTCTCGTTGCTTGATCTCAAAGAGGGCTTCAGGACCGCCCTTTCTCTTGTTGAGGGTAGAGAATCTGAGCAAGAACTCCCTTCGCAGATCAGCAAAGGAAGTGATGGAGTGAGGGGTGAAGACCATAGAACCAGTCCCTTACTTGCCCTCAAAAGTTGTTACTAGGAGCTTGCATTTGTTGCATCTGAAAGGGTTTTTGAGAGCAACGACTGATTCTAAGGCTTGAAGATGCTTCACTGGATCAGTCTCTCCGGTGTAGATTGGTAACCGGGTTCTCTGAAATTTGCTGGAGTTGGTTCATGACGAACATTTCTCTGTAATATAAAGGCTCTTCCTGTTCTCCTATAGCATAGGATAAAAAGGAGCATAACTGCAGCTGCAAAGGAGCAGGAGGGTAAAAGGGAAAAGTTGCTGCAAGAGGAGCAAATGCGGGAGCTGCGGGGTAAGGATGACTTCCCTGAAAGTTGAGAAATCTAGCAGGGTTCTCCCGGGCTGCCTCCCGGAAGAAGTTTTGGCGAGCAGCAAATTCTTCATCTTGAGGTCGCGGAGGAGCTGCAGTCCCTTGCGGGAAGGTTGCTGTGTAAGGATGATAGACCGGCGGGCAAGCTGGAGGACAAGCTTGCTGGTGCTCCAAAGTTGGTGCTGGATTGATCGGAGCAGCTGGAGCTGTTGCTGGTTGAGAGTCTAGCTGATGCGTTATCATAGCGAGTATTTGGTTGACTACTTGAAACTGCTGAGCATTCTCACAGCGTGATTGCTCGAAGGCCTCCCAGAGAGGATCATCTCTAGGACTTGGAGCAAGGTTCTCGGCTGGTTGGTGGTCTGACATGGCAAACTGTCGCTGTTCACCGTCTGTTCGGATCTGAAGGTCGCGTGTTAACTGTTGATGCTCGAAAACGGCACCGGCTAGTTAACACGGAGGGGGCGGTCTCACAAGCTGAGTGGAGAAGAGGAAAGAATTTTGCGGGGGAAGAGGAATGAAGGAAGCTTCTGAGTGCTCGAGAGTGGAGCAAGCGCTTGTCAAAGGGGTTGCGGGGATAGAGGAGAGGGCGTTGAGAGCAGCCGGGAAGGCTGATGAGAGAAGGAGGTTGATCAGGAGCTGTTGAGCAGACGGTTACTATGACGTTTGTGCTTGCAGGTTGGTTGCCGAGGGAGCTGAGCTGAGCTAGAAAGAAGGGAGAGAGAGGGCCGCTAGCAGCGGCAACAACAGACTTCGTCCGCCGCGGCCTAAATGCCACTCTTGTGACGGGCTTTCCTTTGATTAATAGCGAGAGTTACAACTTGCCAATACACCTTTATAAGAAAGCAATAAAGGGTACAAGAAGGAAGCTGGCGGCTAAGTAAGAAGAATGTCATAGGAGGCCGCGCGGACTGAAGAGCGTAGTAAGCAGGCCGCACGGTTAAGGGAAACGGAAGATCGCGCGGACTGGAGAACCAGAGGTCGGCAGGCCGCGCGACTAAATACGCATAGTGGGGTGCGGAATGAGAAATGGAGTCTGCAGGAGGAGGGCTTCCTGGCTGACTTTGAGCATGAGCACTTTGGCGATCCTCCCCTCAACCCCCTTTCTGAGAGGCATGAGGGTCTATTTATAGGCCCGAGGAGGTAACGTCTTGCGGTGACGTTACCCCCGGTGAGATGGTAACTTGAGGGAGAAGGAGACGGGGTCCGCCGAGTCCGCAACAGGCCGCGCGGACTGGGACTTTGTACTGATGCCGGTGCTGCTGTCGGCAAAATGGGAGACGTAGTGGCAGACTGTGATGCGGGTTCGTGGAGTACGTCACTGCTGAGCTGGGACTGTCCGCCTGCTGCTGGGGTGGCGGATGTTGGAGGCCAAGCGGCGGACTACAAGGAGAATCCGTTGAGTCCGCCGCTGCTGAACTGAGCGAGTTATAAGGGGTGCGAGCAGGGGAATGCCCGCGGAGTTCGGCGAGTCCGCACGAGGTTATGCGGACTGGGACTGTCTTCTGGAAAATCTGTTGTCTGGCGGGCTGGAAGGAGTCCGCCGCTACTGACTGAGTCCGCGCCAAGACTGCGGACTGAGGGGGAGTTGACCATGCTGCTGCCGAGAAGCTGGCACTAGCAAAGGAAAGGCGGACTGCATAGAGAGTCCGTCAAGTCTGTCGAGTCCGCGGCTGCTGCAAAGCTGAGTCCGCTTACGTTGGAGATGGAGAGCCAGGCTATTGAGGCTGTTGGGGTTCACCAGTGAAGGCGGACTGGAAGTCTTGATCGCACTTTGAGTCCGCCCAGCTCGCGAGGAACTTGGACGTTGCTGCTGGTCATGGTTTGTAGCCGGAGTTGGAGTCCGCGCCCCGCAGGCGGGCTGGAGGAGTCGGCTGCCCATGCTGGTGGTGGCAAGGACTGAGCGACCTGCCGATCTTGATGAGGTAGACCGCGCGTGTTGGCGAGGCGGAAGCCGCGGTAGCTGGCTGGCGACTTGGGGGCAGGTCGCCATTGGTGCTTGGCAGTTTGGAGCGATCTGGTATTCTTGAAGAACGTCTTGCAGGACCAGGCTAAAAGAGCGGCTAGTTCCTGCAAAGGATACGGCTTGTTGCCGGCCTGGGCGGATAGGGAGTTGAGTCCGGCAGAGAGAGTCCTGCGGAAACAACCTTGCGGTTAAGCTGAAAAAAGGGCGGCCTGCAGAGGCGGACTACGGAAGCAGTCTGCGGCCCCTGCCGAGCAAGGGAAGGCGCGCGGCCTGGTCGGTCAGACTGCTGAGACCGCGCAAGCCGCGCGGCCTGGCAGGACAGAGAATTCTGTTTGCCCTCCCTAGGGAATCACGGCCTCCAGGAGGAACCCGGGGCAGGCCGCGACGAGCGAGCTGGCTGCCTTGGGAAGGATCGCCGATTTTGGGGTTAACATTTGCTTTCTTTATATGAAATGATCATGTGGTTGGGATTAATCCAGAGACCACTTAAGCAGAGGAGGGATAAAAGAGAAGTCATTTCTCTTCTTCTTTCTCTCTCTCCTCCTTTCATTATCATCTTAAGAGAAAAGAGCTAAGGAAGAAGGTTGAGGCTGAGGCTGAGCTTGAAAAGCTTGGTGAAGGAGATCTAGTAGACGGAATCAAAATCCGTGGCTAGATCCGAGAAGAGGAAAGTGAGGTGCTCCCTTCCAACTAAATAAAAAACTTTGTCATGGCTCCGAAATGGATTATGAGGGTAACGATCTTCCTTCTTGGACAAATGAAGTCCTCCTTTTGCATATGCATGTAATCCCCCACCAAAAGGTGGAGAATCGAAGGAATTTTGATGGGTTGATACGTGATATCCTCGGGTGGTTTTGCATGTAGAATCCGAAAATCGCAGTACGAAATATGAATGTCATGTGAAGCCACTCCGGACGGGTTGGTTTGGATTGGTGATGTTTTATTCTGCATACCGGAGAAGACTCTGAGTATAAACGAGTAGTTTATGAGGACTGTGGGTTGTACCTGTGAAATGAGAGTAGCAGGAAGTACTGGAGTTGTGCTCCAAAAAAATACCCAGAAAATACCGCAGTTTGCATAACTATTGGATATCGCCGGGCGACAGTGAGTATCGCTGGCGATAGCTCTTGGTGAGCTATGATTGCTGTGAAAGACCAGTTTTTCGGTACTGTAGAATGCTGCAGAGTTTTGACTGGAAAGATGTTCCAGTTGTGGCTGAGTCTGGAGACAGAAAAAAGTTCTGTCCCTAACGCCAGATGATAGTAACTATCGCTGGCGATAGCTTCCAGATAGCTTTTATTGTTGTGAAGCCTGTGTCGTGAGACAAGTTGTGTAACATGAGAAGCTGTGAGCCTGGAGAGCCCAGCTATTGGCCATGAGTGCCATGATTGAGCACTGCAGGCTCAGGTCCTGGGGACATGTGAGTGGCAAGTGCTGTTGAGAGCTTGTTGTGCCCAACAATAAGGCCAGTGAGCCGAACGGGAAATGGGAAGCTGACTCATGTCTTGTCGTTCGCTATGATGGCTGCGACCGTAGGCGTTGACCTGGCGATTTGAGCAACGTGAAATAGCTGAACTGTACCCGCGTTATACCTGTCTTACTAGAGTGCCTAAAGTAATTGGTGTCATTGGAGTGCATAATGAGAGTCTTAGGCCTAGAGCCGAAAAGATTAGAAATGCTCAAAGTTGACCATCAACTCTCGAACCTCTGAACGATGGTGGCACCCTGGTAATCCGGTACACCGAGAATGTGCCCTAAGTGCACGGAATGTTTGGCCGCCGAGGCACCCGTTTGTGATATATTGAATGGTGCTTGAGTGCGCCTTCTTGTGATATATCTATTGTGTTAATGTTATGCCTGCAGGAAAGGAATACCGCTACCCCGGGTATGGGGTATTGTCGTTATAATTTGGTCAGCTAAAAGCTGACCGTTGTCTTATTTGCCACCATCTGGTGGAATGTCCCTGTGCATGTGTTGGAGAGCCGAGTGGGAAATAGCGGGTTGCTGCCCATGTTGTTGTGCTGGTCCTCGAAGGCCAAGCGAGAAGTTTTTAGTGTTTTCATGTGTGGCTGGCCTGCGTGTCGATGTATGAAAATACTTGTGTAAGAGGAAACCGTTGTAAGGCCTTAAGGCCATTTTGACTATTGTGTATTT